>SCLH01001353.1:12125-31447 GCA_004367855.1 Oikopleura vanhoeffeni
TGTCGCTATCTAGTCTAGTTCTCTCAGAACAGATACCCCTTAGGTGGAGCAACCTAAAAAAAAGCGACCTTAGCAATGTGGACTCTGAAAGCGAGTTTATCAGATTGAGTTCAACGTTCCACTTTTGGTTTCTTCGGCACTTGAAAGTCAGGCGGTTGATACAATTCTAAAGATACGTCTAAAAAATGATCGGCAAATTTTTTTCGAAACATTATTTAAACAAAAATAAAAAATTTAAGAATTACTTAAAAAATCCTGAGTTAGTTTTTTATAATAGAACTCTTTTTAAAGGTTCCTCTAAAAAATGCTACCTGAAAGATTTATAAGCAAGATATTTATAATTATTTTTGGTTTTTGCTATATTAAAATAGTATTTTTACAACTTTTCGAATTTATTATTCATCTTCAGGTAACAAGTGAGAAACCGAAATATTTTTCAGATCGAAAATTTTGCCAAATTAACAGCCCGTTTTTTTCTTTTTTTTTGTGTCAACTTTTCGATCTGAAAAATATTTCGGTTTCTTACTTGTTACCTGAAGATGAATTATAAATTCGAAACGTTGTGAAAATACTATTTTAATATAGCAAAAACCAAATATGATTTGTGCCTCAAAAACCCAATTAAAATATTTAAAATTATTACCCAAGTTTTTCAAACACTAGTGTCCATCTAATCCTAAAGGAGACCTCCGATCAACTTCAGAATAAAAATAAAAAAAAATGTATCGAAATTTAACCGTTCCTTTAAAATTTCAGATGAATAAAAATGGAAGAACTAATAAATTCTTATATAATTCTGAGTGATACTGATTTTCGCCTAAAATGCAAAGAACAAAATATGACAATTGGGCCATTGAATAAAACCACAAAAAAATTATATGCAAAAAAGCTGGCCAGAATTGTCTCCGAAAAGGGCGGAAATGTCACTGCTGAATCCCAGAAACCAAAACAGGAAATTATTACAGAAGAAAAAATTAAGACAAAAGCCGACGGAAAATTTTATGCCGTTAGAAGTGATAATGATCAATTAATACTAGGTTAGGGTACGAAATTGATCAAAAAAATTTTACGGTGAAACTTTTTCGAGAAAAAATTTTGATGCTAAATTTGATAAATCTAAGGTACTTTTTTTATAGGTGCGACAGATTTCACTTTTCACCACAGACGAACCGTATGAGATATCACAAAACGGTTTTTAGCATTCGACTGGAAACTAAAAAAGCTATGGCCAAATTTTTTTTTAATTTTAGAAAAAAATTTCAAATGACCCAAAATGGGTATCATACGAAACTAAAATAAATTCTAAGACTAATGGCTGAAAAATAAAATTAAGTTTTCTTACGATTTTTTATTATGACAAAGTGGTAAAAAGTGAAATCTGTCGCACCTATAGAAAAAACTACCTGATGATTTCTTTGAGTTGGTAACATTATGATTTCATCAAAAAATAAAAGTGATTTGGTTTGAAATTTGAAGAAAAAAACAGTAAATCGTGTAATATGACCCTGTGGTGAAGTCGAATTAAATATTAACAATTTCCCTGACTCCTTGATTTGCTGAAACCTGGAAATTTTATAGAAAATAGTTAACTAACTTTAAAAAGTGGTTTTCAAGAATTTCAAAAAGGTTGCATGTGCCAGTTACGAGCTATCTCACCGAGATAAAATCCTCATCTAGAAAAATAGACATTATTTTTTTAGACTCCTCAAATGTGTGCGCTAGATAGTTCTAAACAGGAGCATTCGATTTTGTTGAGATTTTGGTTTATTAAACAACTTTCCAATCTTTTTCTTGCTGCAGAGCCGGTTTTTAGATTTCTGGGTTTATCCAATAATTTACCAAAATTTATCAGTTTCTCAAAAAAAAACTCTGAAGTGGCACGTACAGTGAAGTCCCTTTATCAGGACGCGTCCTATCAAAATAACAAGTACTGTACCGCGAAAAGTACTTTTCTTCACCAATAAAAATACACCATAGTACGATTCTTATGTAACATACGTATCCTATCAAGGCATATTTTTATTGTACAGTAAGGTACTTTCCGCGCTNATTAAGCTGAAACATATTTATAATCGGTTCAGGCTAACTATGAATAACACCCCCCTCTACAATCCGGAACAAACTTCTGGACTCACAGTCTTTTCACGTCACGCGTGACCATGGGTGTTTAAATCGAGCGTATAACCTTCGTTTCATTCATATTGAATATTTTATCGCGTGATAAATTTTACTGCAACATAATATTTTTCACTTGATTATATGGTAATTCTAAATAATTTCCTACAAATCGTATCAAAACAAAAATGTGAAAAAAGTAATTTAACAGGCATCATAATGGCGATAAGAAAATATATAAAAATCTCTCTTTTTTTAAAGCAGCGATTCATACAATTAAGGGCATAATTGATACGGCATTGGGCTAAAATTTGACATTTCAAATTTTGAGTATTAAACCGTCACCAAATTTGGACGTGCTTGAATCGGAGAAGGTCGATTTTCTAATGAAAATATTAGCAACTATGGGTGAATTATGTACTGAACGTTAAACCTAAGAGAGCAAAAATAGTCAAATTTTTGAATTCAGTCATTATAGTTGCTAATATTTTCATCAGAAAGTCGACTCTTCCGATTCTTTTGAAAGAAGTAAGCTCCAATCACGGGCCAAAAAGTTCCAAGGGTCAACTTCAAACGTTTCAAGACGTTTTTCTCAATTACGGTTATAAGTCCGCAATAAATCACGTGACGAATAATTAAAAAAATAAGGTCTGAAATATGGTCATATATTTTCCTTATTTTCCTTGAAAAATAAGATCACGTGACCTTTTGAAAGATACCATTATGTTCAAAACTAATCAAATTAGGTGTTTTATTAACCCCGACAAATTTTTGGCTAAATCTGACGTACTATTTATGTACTTGACCCAAAATCTTATTTTCTTGATTTAAAGTCACTGATCGTTTTTGGTCTTTGGTTGTATGAAGAAAAAGTCTTAAAAACTTTTAAAGAACCACTTCACTTTTTTCAAAAAATTGATTAGGAAGTAATTTTTGAAAAAAAACAGTACTGATTTTTGCCAACGATTAATTGCCTTGAATATACGGTCCGTGATCATTTCAAGTCTTTTTTTGAATCAGATTTAAATTTTTTTTGCAAAAAATAAAGTACTGTAATACAGGTAAAAACTTCTAGAAAAAAACCGCACAAACGTCATTTATTTTCAATTAGAGTCGATCGATTTACTTTGTAAATGTTTCATAATGAATGATTAAGGGTCCTTAATTGCGATTAAACGGGTCATGGTCACGTCGTGATCCGTAAAAGACCTGTGGGAGAATAAGCATAAAAAAAATATACTGACTTATTATTTTCGTAATTTATATTGACTCCAGTGTCAGCTGAGTTTTATCGGCACCTCCTTATATAAACAAGAAACAGAATCCATTAGAAACATTAACAAATAGGGTCAATTCAGGTCAAAATTGGTAACCGATTTTATGGGCTAATCCTTGTATCTTATATTAACGCGGGCAGTATCCAATTCTTCTTGAAAATATGTAAAGCACAGTAATCAGCCCTTAAAAATCAAATCCCATCACCATTTTTTAGCGTCTAAATTCAGGAAAATTTTGAATGAATATTCATTTTTGGTCTTTTCTTAAAACTAAAAGCTGTCTTTGGAACTTGAAATTTGTATCGAAAAACTTTTTCCAAAATTTACCGCTTGTAATTTGCGTAGGTAGGAAAATAACACGAAAAACGCCTTTTCTGATGTTTCGCATATTCGGCTTAATTCATGGAAAATGTCCTTTAATTTATGAACTTGGAAATTGTTGACTTGAAATATTCCGATTCCCTGATGATTACAGTGATATAAAAAATCACTGGTCAAATGTGTCAATAAGGACCAAACGAACCAAAAAATCTAACCAAACACAACGCAACTTTCTAATAAAATGTTTTTTGGGCTCTTTCAAGTAATTTTTTGTTCTAATTTTTCAAAGCATTAAAAAAATTGTCTATAAAGACAGAACGAAAAAATTCACTTTGGTCCATTTAAGTCCACATTTGATCCGCGGGGAATTTAACTTATATTTATAACGTATTATTGACCTCATCTAATTTTTTGGGGTAATTTTTTGACACCAAGTGAGTTTAATATGAAGCAAAAGTTAAACTACTAATATTAAGTATTGAATTTTCCTTCAAGGAAACGCGAAAAGAAGACAGTAAAAAGAGAAAAAACGTAGTAGAAGTCGATCTCCAAAGAACAAAGGAGCGAAGACGTGAAAAAGTCGATCCCTCGAAAAAATCTGAGTCAAAGCGAGAAAAAAGGCGACGAGAAAGATACTAAAAGTCAATCCCACCCTGAAAAAAAAAGCGATCGCAGGCGAGAAACAACGACGAGAAAGATCTAAAAAAAAGCGGATCCCCTAGAAAAAATCGAGTCAAAAACGTGAAAAGTCGACGAGAAAGAATCTAAAAAGCCGATCCCTGCGAAAAATCTGAAAGTCAAAGCGAAGAAAACGACGGAAATGACTAAAAGTCAATCCCCTGAAAAATCTGAGTCAAAAGCGACGAGAAAGATCTAGAAGGCCAATCTCCCGAAAATCGAGTCAAAACGTGAAAAGCGACGAGAAAGATCTAAAAGCCGAGACCGGAAAAAACGGGAGAAAACGATCTGAAGATAGAGAAGTAAGATCCTTGAAATACATTTTACTGTCTCATAATTTAGAGCTGCTAAAATTTTGATGGAAGTACAGCATGTAACGTTTTTGCTTTTCATTCTTTCCAATTTGCTATCCCGCCAATGAGAACGATAAATTTTGGTCGTTAAACCCCAATCAAAACGGTGGGAATCAATTTATAGGCAAATTGAAAAAAAAGAAGCAATAAACATTAACATGCTGTATCTTCCACATTGCGTTTTTTTTACTTTAAAATTAACATAAATAAACTCAAAAAAAAATTTTCTTTATAACTTTTTTTCCGTTTTTTTATGAATTTATATTAAACAAAATTTTTTGAATGCAAAGATACCCCGCCGCTAATCTCACACCGAAATAAAAAAATTTTCTAGAATTAGCGAGCTGAAAAGAAGAGACCACCATGAATTTTAACTGGCAAGTTCTATCTTTAACAGCTCTTTTATGTTTCATCATTTAACTTGCATGAACCGCATTGTCCCCAATAAAGAACAAAAAATAGGCTAGTTTTTCTTTTTTTTTAGTGATTTTACCAAAAATGACTTTCCACAATACTTTCAGGCCTTTTACCCGTTATATTTAATGCAAAATTATTAAAACATAAAAAAATGTTTCGCTTTTTTACTGCAAAAAAAAATCAACTTTATTTTAAGAAAAAATTTCAACTTTATTTGGTATAAAAATTAAATTTAAAAATAAAAAAACAGCCTGAACTTTCCTACTTGACGGGAATTTTAAAGAAACAATTTTTTTAATGATCTAAGAGTTGAAATGTCAGCATTGTTCTCATAATTTGAAAATGTTATATCAGCCATTTGTTAATCCACGCGATGCAGTTTCACGGAATACAAAAAGCGAGGGCAAGATCTTTTTTACATCTGTTGGTATTTTATTCAGTTTTTGATGTCTACCCGACGAAACAAAGATATGGCCAGTTAACGAAATTTATAGACTTTTCTTCCGTATGAAATGGTATTTGTTTGAATTTAGACCCGATAATCGAATTTAACTGATACGATTTAACTGGTTAAATTCAGATTATTGAAGTTCAAATTTCTAAAACAAAAATGAGTCAAAATTACATTTGTGTACCGCGTGAGTTTTAAGTCATGGAGAACAAAGATGTGGAACGTAATGGCTGTACACTAGAAATAATGTATTCATCGATTTTCTGGAGAATAGTATCCTTGGATTCCTATTTGAAATTCTCTATATTTTTTTCATTAGGTCGCTTTTTTTTTTTAGGTTGCCTCCACCCATTATATCGGACTGGGGAGAAACTAGACAAGAATAGCGACAAATAGTTTTCTGCACGTGAAACCTTGGAAAAAAAAAATCGGTAGAAAAATTTTTGGCTTCCTAGGTTGATCACGTGAACCGGAAATCAAAGTCATCGAAATTGCTCAAAATGACCAGAAAAACCGTTTTTTTGCGAATTACCGGTGAAAACCGGTAATCATCGGAGAAAAAGAAAAAAATCCCTGGCATTTTCAAATTCGGTTAAGATTAAGGAAATGCAAAAAAAACCGTTTGTCGCTATCCCTAGTCCTAGTTCTCTCAGAACAGATAACCCCTTAGGTGGAGAAACCTAAAAAAAAGCGACCTTAGCAATGTGGGACTCTGAAAGCGGAGTTTATCAAGATTGAGTTCAACGTTCCAAACTTTTGTTCTTCGGCACTTGAAAGTCAGGCGGTTTGATACAATTCTAAAAGATACGTCTATAAAATGATCGGCAAATTTTTTCGAAAACAATTAATTTAAAACAAAAATAAAAATTTAAAGAAATTACTTAAAAAATCCTGAGTTAGTTTTTTATAATAGAACGCTTTTTTAAAAAAGGTTGCTCTAAAAAAAATGCTACCTGAAAGATTTAATAAGCAAGATATTTTAAATTATTTTTTGGTTTTTGCTATATTAAAATAGTATTTTTTAACAAATTTTCGAATTTATTTATTCATTTCCAGGTAATAAGTGAGAAAACCGAATAACTTTTTCAGATCGAAAATTTTGGCCCAAATTAACAGCCCCCGGTTTTTTCTTTTTTTTTTGTGTCAAAGTTTTCGAATCTGAAAAATATTTCGGTTTCTTACTTGTTACTGAAGAATGAATTAATAAATTCGAAAGCGTTGTGAAAATTAACTAATTTTAATATAGCAAAAAACCAAAATATGATTTGTGACTCAAAAAAACCCATTAAAATATTTAAAATTTTTAACCCCAAGTTTTTCAAAAAACACTAGTGTCCTATCTAATCCTAAAGGTGACCGTCCGATCAACTTCAGAATAAAAATAAAAAATGTTATCGAAAATTTAACCGTTCCCTTTTTAAAAATGTTCAGATGAATAAATGGAAGCTTAATAAATTCTATATAAATCTGAGTGATTACTGATTTTGCCTAAAATGCAAGAACAAAATATGACAAATTTGGGCCATTGAAATAACCACAAAAAAATTATATGCAAAAAAGCTGGCCAGAATTGTCTCCGAAAAGGGCGGGAAATGTCACTGCTGAATGCCCAGAAACCAAAAACAGGAAATTAATTACAAGAAGAAAAAAATTAAAGACAAAAAGCCGACGGGAAAATTTTATGCCGTTAGAAAGTTGATAATGATCCAATTTAATACTAAAGGTTAGGGTACGAAATTGATCAAAAAATTTTAACGGTGAAAACTTTTTTCGAGAAAAAAATTTTGATGCTAAATTTGAAATAAATTCTAAGGTACTTTTTTTATAGGTGCGACAGATTTCACTTTTCCAACCAACAGGACGAGGAACCGTATGAGATATCACAAAACCGGTTTTTAGCATTCGACTGGAAGACTAAAAAGCTAGGGCCACAATTTTTTTTTTATATTTTAGAAAAAAATTTCAAAGATGACCTCCAAAATGGGTATATACGAAAACTAAAATAAAATTCTAAGACTAAATGGCTAAAAATAAAATTAAGTTTTCTTTACTGATTTTTATTATAGACAAAAGTGGTAAAAAGTGAAATCTTGTCGCACTGTAAGAAAAACTACTGATTGATTTATTTGGGAGTTGGTAAGCATTATGATTTCATGAAAAAATAAAAAGCTGATTTGGTTTGAAAATTTGAAGAAAAAAACAGTAAATCGTGTAATATGACCCTGTGGTGAGGTCGAATTTAAATATTAAACAATTTCAACTGACTTCCTTGAATTTGGCCTGAAACTGGAAATATTTTTTAGAAAATAGTTTAACTAAACTTCTAAAAAGTGGTTTACAAAGAATTTCCAAAAAGGTTGCATGTGCCAGTTACGAGCTATCTCAACCGAGAATAAAAATCCGTCATCTAAAAAATAATTATTTTTTTAGAAACACCTCAAATGTGTGCGCTAGATTAGTTTTCTAAAACAGGAGCATTCGATTTTTGCTGAGATTTTGGTTTATTACCAACTTTCCCAATTCTTTTTCTGCTGCAGAAGCGAGTTTTTAGATTTCTGGGTTTATCCAATAATTTAACCAATTTATCAAGTTTTTCTCAAAAAAAAACTCTGAAGTGGCACGTAACAGTGAAGTCCCTTTATTAGGATCACGCGTCCTATCAAATAACAAGTACTGTAGCGGCGAAAAGTCTTTTTCTTCAACACAATAAATATACAAACCATAGTACGATTCTATGTAACATACGTATTCCTATCAAGGCAATATTTTATTGTACAGTAAAGGTACTTTCCGCGCTAAGTACTTTTTATTTTATAGGAGCGTCCTGAATAAAAGCGGACTAGAACCTGTAGCTTGAAAAGTTAAATATGGAGGGGAAAATGGGATTTTGAAGCATTTGCACATACATTTTCTAGGGGTGGTTTTTTTTAAGGAGCTAACGCCCAAATGAACGGCTTTCCTCTGGTAATTATTGTTCTGGTATTTTTGAAACCGCCATAAGACTATATAATTGGCAGATCGGAGAAATTTAATTCGCGCGACTCGCGTTGGATTTTTGTTTTTTGAATTTCTGACCAAGGTGCAGGTATGGCGATTTCCGGTCAGTCCAAATTTTCAAAGTTTGTTTCAATCAAGGCCAAAATTCGGTCTGTAGACTTAATTCGAGACACCAGGAGTTCGAATCTGATATCAGATTACATCGATGACGTCATTATGAGTCAAATCACTACTCCGGCCAGATTTAATTCCTTGTCAGCGGTTTTCTCTATCTTCTTTATATGAATTCCCCTATTTGACCCAAATTGACGTATATGTTGTTATTAGTTGAAATATGGTATCAGATTACGACTCACCCGTGTCAAAATTAACCCTTATTTGGCGTTTTTTATTAAAGTTACCAGTGTTTGTTACAAGTTTGTAAAAGATTTTCTATGACGTCATCTAAAGTGACCGCCGAAAATGAACTATATGACGTCATCGATAAAATCTGATACCAGATTCGAAACTCCTTGTGCCCCGTATTAGTCTACAGACCGAATTTTTGGCCCTGATTGAAACAACTTTGAAAATTGGACGACCGGGAAAATCCGCTATTACCGGTCAACCGGTCAGAAATTCAAAAAACAAAATCCAACGCGAGTCCGCGGAATTAAATTCTCGATCTGCCAATATATAGTCTTATGGGGTTTTCAAAATACCAGAAAGCCCGTCATTTGGGCGTAGCTCCTAAAAAAAAAAACCACCTAGTTATTTCGACCCAATTTCAAATTAATTTGTTGCATATTTGAATCACAATTTCACGAAATATAACTTACAGTAAAAGTGCGTTTTTTAGTAGGACGGACACTTAGGACGGCACTTTTTTTGCGAAAATTAAAAAAACATTTCTCACCCTAAAATAAGATAATAAAACCGATTTTTAAAAATATTTTGAAAGAAAAAATAAAAATTCAGATCCAAGAATTTGGAATATTTGAAAGTGAAGAAATAGCAAAATTATTTATAAAGGTGACTCAAAAAACGCTCGAAAAAAATTTGCGAACAAATTTCACAGCAACAAGGAATTCAATGAATCACGACTCTAAGGTAACACTGTACGGTAAAGTAAGGTTTAAAAAAAAGTTTTTTAATGTTTTTTTTATTAGAAAACCTCGCGCGGCATGGAAAAACAGTTTAAAGGAGAATTAAAATTGGGCATTTTCTGAACCTATCGCAACCACATTTAATAAAATTGCAAAAAGAAAATCAACTAAAGCCCATAAAGAATGGAAGCTTTATAATACATTATTGAAAGAAATAATGAAAAATCCAAGAATTTTAATGACAAAATCAGAGTATCCTGTGGCCATTTCAAGCCTGGAACTTGGGAAATAAATTGTACATTTATGTTGTAGGGTAAGTTAATTTTCGACTGATATCAGGATATCTTTTTTCATGGGGGGTCGCCCTACCATACTGTTTTTAAAAGAGGTACCTTTCCAATTGTAATTTTAACATCCGATGCATGCTTCGAAGCCATTTTTGACATTAAGTACAATTTCGTCAGATTTTTTTTTGTAAATTGGACACGTTCAAAAAGTTAAAAACTGTACTTTGAAGAAAATTTAGAGGTGTCATATAAAAGGCCAGACATTTTCTCGTGAAAAACTATGCCAGGAAGGTATATTTTCAGTCAGCAGAGTGAAAAGAAAACGCAAAATTGTCATTTGAAGGCAATTTGTTCCCATCAATGAGGTGTCACATTACACAAGAATTTGACAATTTATTACAATGTAATAAACAATTTGACTAAAAATTCCACCAAAAATGTTTTTGTACTTTAAAAAAAAAGGTTTTCAAATACCCTCGCCCTGTCCTGAGGCGTGATTTTTTCTTAAAGAAACTAAAGTGCAATCACCAAAGGCGTGACAGTTTTGCGTCGAATCTTCTCAGAGATGGCTCATCCGATTGGACCTAATACTTAAAAATTCCGAGGCCCAAAGGGTTGATACCTGCATAAAAATGTCGTTATCTCGAGAATTATTTGTCTCAAAGTGACCCCTATGGTTTTTCTTTGGACGCAAACCCACCCAACAACCTGGTTAACCGCGGTTAAAAGAGCGTCCCTTGGCTTTTTCAAATGAAACAAGTATCTTAGACCCTATAATCGGAAAATTTAGAGAAGCATCTGAGAAATTGTCTGAATTTCCAATGTCAAAGTAAGACTATTTTTCGATTTTGCCTTCAGAAGCCAGGAATTGAGTCGAATTTGAGAAAAACGGCCTTTTTTTGGACGTTTTGATATAAGGATTTTTCAGTGAAAAAACTAGAAATGCAATTTTTGGGATATAAGAAGCTCAATGAGTCCTGAATAATGTCAAGTAACAACTTTTTTGGAAATTTTGGCCTGGATAGGTCAGAATTGTTTCCTACTTAATTATTTGTTCACAAGAAACAATTTATACTTTTTAGTTAAAGTACAGGTTTCAAAATGCGATTTTAACACCTAATTTTCACACCGAACGAAATTTCTTGGCAAAATAGTTTTCCTCAATTTGAAACTCCTCTAGAAATAAACGAGTAAAGAATCAAAAATCGACTAAAAATTAAATTATGCTGTGAATGTTAATTAGACTTGGTGAAAACTGAAAATTGAACTTATGATTAGATTACCTCAAACGAACTTGCTAGGCGTAACAACCTTGTAAAAATATCAAATTTTTTTGTCCAAGATTTTCTAGAGTTTGAAAAGTTTTTTTTTTTCGGAATCTGAATAATATTAAAAAAATATGATCTAGTGTTTTGGAATATTGTGGGCGTGGCTTTTTTTTTTTCATGTGAGATGAATCAGTTGGACGAGTTTTTTTTCTCGAAGATGGGTGAAACCGGATTTTGAAAAATTCCAAAAACAGATGGGGAGTCAATGATTTTGATACCCTAGCAATAACGCTCTTTCGATTTTCCAACCCGGATAACCGGAATTCCGGTAATAATTACCCGCGTCACGGTCAGAATCTTAAAATGGTCGGTTTCCGCCTGGGTTCACTGTGGGTGATATGGGACATGCTGATATTTTTTTTTTTTCCTTTCGTTTTCCAAATTTCTGGGCAATATTTTTTGGGGTCAAATTTTGTGAAATATGGTGACCCCAAAAGGCAAATTTGTAAAATGAACCCGCATGGGGTCATATTAATTGTATATGAAAGGAAATTCCTCTCAACGATTCAAAAATATAAAAAAATTTTTTCTGATGTTATGTTGCCGACCCCAGAATGTCCGATAATTGGAGTATTTGACGGCCGCCTAAATTTTCAAACCCCTCGATGATTTGCGAGTTCCGTAAGCCCCGAGGAAGTTCAATTTCAGCAGCCAAAGACACTTGAATTTTCAGCAAATATTTCAGGGTCCAAGTTAGTAAATATGACGCCAAAAAGTCCAAAATTACAAAAAATGACCCGTATGGTATTACCATTACATGCATATGAAAGAAATTTTATAGATTTCAAAAATATATAAATTAAATCTTTTTTATGTTTATATGACCCCATTTATCAACTAAAACTGTTTTTAAGCCGTTTTGAATTTTCAATTAGTTTTTCTTCTATTTGGTATTAATAAAAGCAAATCATTTCCACATCAATTTCCTTGCAAATTTTTAGTCAAGAAATCCTGGGGTCAATTTTGTGATATGACAGCCAGTCAGGGTCAGAAATAAAAGTTAGTCATGGGGTCTTGTACAATAGCAAAAATTAAAGGAAATTTTTTATATTCTGAATCTGGAATTTCTTGGTCAATACTGTATGGATGAATGAAATGGATATAGAAAACAACTCAAGAAAATACCAGGAAGAACGGCTTATTTTTAATGCTGATTATTCGTTTTGGGCACAATAATTTAGTATTTTTTGCGATTTTTCAATTATAATTAACTCGGGTGGATCAATTTATTTTAGGCTACATTTGTCAAAAAAGTTCGAAATCGTCCAGGGTTTGCCAAAGAGCACGCGTCAAATTCTACAGCATGCCAAAGAGTTAATCTTGAACAGAATAAACCTTGCTGACTTTAAATATTGATTCGTAGCGGCTGTGTGGGACTGAACGCGATTGTCCGTAGACGAATTTTTCTGACAGAACCAGACTACGTGAGAGGTCGTCATAGATTTAACAGACGGTGCTCTCAAATAGCGCATATATTAATGAATTATAATTGGATTGGGCGCGCCTGGGAACTGTAAATTGGGAGTTTTAAATTGTTGTGGATTCTGACCTTTTTGAGTACTAAGGGATTTGAAATATACATTACGCACAAGGTTTTTCGGAATTAGAAGTGCAGTGTTTTGAAAAGAAATTCATATATTTTACCTCCTAATTCTATAACAATTTCCCTCTTCGGAGCTGTTTTTTCAAGGCGGGTTTGGGGCGAAAAATTTCTGGCCGACCTTGTCCGTTAAAGTTCATATCACTATATAGATTTTTAATCCAATAGTCCGATAGCATTTCAAAATTATCGATTTGTAATGAATGCAATTTTTGAATAAATGGTTAATAATTAAAATTTGCTCATTTCTGATTAGTTAGATAAATCAAGCATTACTGAATTTCAGAAAGTATTCATAAACAATTGTTGGGCATTAGAAAAATATCACTCGATGAGACTGGTTCGCGACCGAATAAATCTGGATAATGTTCCAAACAAAATAAAGTTCAATGTCGTGAATTTAAGTTGTGCATGTATAACTGTTGTACTTGGAAATGAATGCATAGTTTCCGCTGAAAATTCATAACCAATGGACTTGACCATTTAGTACCATTAGTTCTTAAAATCTGTGCACGTAATTAATGAATTTAGAAGAAAGTGGGGGTGAAAGTGACAATTGAAAATCCTTTGGGATTTTTTGGGACGGCCATAATTTAATAGTTTGTTCTGTTTCTGTATTTTAATATTTATTTTTAGAAAATTGTTCAGTAGATTATGCTAATTTAATATGACAAGAAAACGAAGGTAATTATTTGAGTATTTTTATTATGAAAAAATTATGTGCCCAAAACTAAATAGCCCTTAATGAAGTTAATTAACTTAAAAAAGTTCTTGAAAACAAACTCGAAATAAGAGGGAATAATTGGTGCCAGATATCAGTCAAAGAAAAACTTCAAGGAACGAATGGACAGAAAAACGGGAATTGCTTACAAACGCATATATTTGGAATCGTGCATCGAATTTTATTTTTTGTGTAAAATAATCATTTTTTATCCATTTTAGGAAAGATTTGAGTTCGAGTTTTCATCTTTGAAATTGTAAAAATTTGAAACATTATGAAAATTTCCGCATTTTTCGTCCAAAATTTTTTCTGTTTTGATAACTGAAATCTGTGGGTAAAAACCAAAAAAATAGCCACTCTAACTTTTTTCATGGATGCCTATATGATGCCTATTTGCCTGTTAAAAGAATAGGGAATAGGATATTTTGTCACCCCGGCATCATGAGGGATATATTTTCTGACCGCTGTTTAAAAAATCATAAAATTTTTATTTTTCATTTTTTATCGACTTTTTTTAGAAATATTATGAAAATTTTCCGCAAATCATGACCAAAATTTTTTATTAGTGATTTTTTGAATTCTTCATTAAACATCAGGCAGAATCGCGTATTTAATTTTCTGGTATCTATTAAATCTCCGTATGTCAACTAATGGGTAGGTCGCGCGATTATCATTTTTAAACTGATGAAATTTTTACCACTTGGCTGTACACTCGATAAGTGCGATTCGGCACTAAATTTTTAAAAATCTTATGCGTGCGAAAAATTCTCAATAAAATTGTGAGTGTTATAGGAGCCATTTCTTTTGTCAGGACATTTTTAAATATCAAAACGCAATTTAAGGTCAAATTTTATCTCAAAAAAGTTGTTTTTCTCTACAGTAGGATGACTTTAAACGGACGGCCCGAGCCTCCAAGGCCGTCAAATTAAAGTCATTGGCGAAAATTTTGGCCTCATAGGCCGTCATGTCAACTAAAAAAACGTTTTCCCCCTTTAAACCACGAAAATTATAGAAAAATTAGTATAACACATGTTTTTTAGCAAAAAAAAACAATAGTTTCAAACATTTTGTTTGCTAATTTACCGGTTTTTGAAATATATGTACATTTATTTAAAGAAAGTTTGAAAATTTACAACGAAATAATACAGGTTGAATGTTATTTTTTGTCGGTGTTTCACGCATCACTCAATTTATAGTTAATTTTAAATTAATTTTATAGTTAACAAGATTGAACAAGATGATAATGTCGTCCAAGGCCATTCGGACAAGGACGGCAATATTGACTTAAAAATGATTTATAATAATGCTGCCAAAGGGCAGACGGACAAGATCATTAGATTTCTGACTTTGCAAAAATTTCCTTCGGTCCTTGAAGTCATGTCTTTTCTGGCGTCAAGGCCGTCCGTTTAAAGTCATCCTACTGTATCTTTTGCCATTTTTTACCTTTTTTCATGGAAAAAAACTATGATATTTAATTTATAAATAGGAAATTTTTGAATGTGCAGAATTTTTAAGCTACTTTTTAGCGCAGTACACCCGAAAATGGCTAAAGTTTATTATTATCGTCTTAAGAGAGTGGGCGTCGATATCTCAGCTTCACGTATAATACTTTTTGATACACCTATTTTGTAGAAAATTTTTTGTAGAAAAATCGGTATTTCGGGGGTTCAAATTAATGGTTAAATTAAGAGTGACGATAATTGAGATTACTTAGATAACTTTTTTGATGACCCTATTTTGTAGAGCATTTGCCACTGAGTTTTTTAACTCCTAGGATTTTTTCTGAATTATGAATTTTTTTCAAATAAAGTAGGTTTTAGAAAATTTAAAGTACAGAATTTCAACAAAAACAAGAATTTCACAAGTCGTTCCTGAGATTTTGGAAAAAAAATCTTCGCTCGGACCTTAATCCAGGCTTTGCGGTAAATTTGATGCACAAATTGAAAATTTTCTATAGAATATACATATGTATATACATGTATATATTTTCAAGGAGGAGTAGGCGTTTGCGTGAGGCTCCCAAATAAGCTGTTTTGACCACTAGGGGCAAAATTTCCAAAAAGGCTTTCGCTCGGAGATGCGCATTCATATTTTGAAGTTGAATTGCAAATAACAAGAAAAATGATGAGAAATGAATGAGGAGTAGGCTTTTTAGTGCTTTTTCTGAGCGTAGGTTGAAGTATCAGATGCCCTGAATACGTACTGCAACATTCCTTTAAGCAGTTGTACTACGTTTATTCTTGGGAAAACAAATTATATTCTGAAGCCAGGTTTCTCAGAACTTCACTTGAGAAATGTGTTAAAAAGAGCCCAATTATATCGACGCCCACTCCCTTAAAAAAAATTTACATGTTCAGAAGTGAAAAGTGTTTTTTATATTTTACCATATAAGTTATTTACTATTTATTAAATAGCAACGTTTCGAGATTCATTTATCAGGCCAATGGGGAGTAATTTTAAGCTTTAAGTTTCGAAAACATAAAGTGGCAGAATCATAGAGTTTAACTAATTTTGTGAAATAATTCGTGGGCAGTACTCAAACTCAATTTTATAGAGCAAATCGATGTTCAACAATAGCGCTTATGATGAAACTTATTTCGGAACAATTTGTTCGTTTCAGCTGATGGAAAGATTAATCCGTATAAAATATGATTCGGCATCACAAGGGTCACTGAAAGAACCGCATTTCTGTTGGATTTTGAAGTGGCTCAAAATTTATCTCTTACTCCCTTAATGGAAGTTTGAGTGGACTTAGGTGGGATATGTTCTTTTTCGTAAGCAAGTAGTTTTTTGACATAAACAGGGCATACTTAAGTTATGTTTAGAAAATAAAAATTGCAAGAATAAACACTTTTATTGAAGATAAAAAAATAAATATCCACATTTTTTTTTCTTTCATATATAATATATGATATATTTAGGGTTAGGCCACTGGGGATTTTTCGATTTTCAAGTTGGCCAATAATATCATATATTGCTCTGAAAAAATGTACCAATCTGTCGGACTTATGCCACCCCCTTAACGGGGTTATCGTTGATTTTTGAGGCTTATCTCTTTTTTACGCGAGGCAGTGATGTATCCAAATATACAGTATATGTTACAAATAATATGTAGGTAGCACAAATTGAAAGTCTACGGGGCCTCCCGGTACAAACCCTATTCATATATTTTTTGGTCATTTTGAGTCTTAGGATTTCTTTACAAATACGAACCAAGGCTCTTATCCCGGGTCTACCTTTTTATCGTTCTACAATCTCCTGGTACGCCATAAATGAGCGGTCAAAGTTCAAGGTCATCGAATTGATTTGAAATTGCCACCAAAACAATACTTGAGGTCGACTTTTAATGAACGTATTAACAACCATGGGTCAATTATGTAGACAAGGCTCGCTAAAGAGAAAAAATTAGTCTCAGATTAAGGCGAATACTGGCGCTGGAACTGTAAAAATCGACCGCTAAAACGTGTTTTTCGAGCCAATTTTATTAATATTTTGTAAAAAAAATGATCATGCACATTGCCCATTATGTCTTTGGCTCATTGTAGTTAATTGAATTTTTTAAATAATAAAAATTTTGGTGAAATCTCACAATTAATCAAAAAAATCACAAAGGTGGGGTTTTCATCTGAAAATCTCTAGAAATTCGAATTTCCCTCCATAACGAAAGAGATACCCGTCAAATAAATCAACATTTTAAGAAATTTTAAAAAATCCAAAAAACCAAGAAATTTAACTTTAGCTCGTTTTTTTAGGTGGTATTTGGGCTTGGAGAACTTGAGAAGATAGCGACTAACGGTTTTTCCACGAGAAACCTTTTTAAAAAATAAATTTGGAAAATTGGGCTTCCTAGGTTAGTCACGTGACCGAAAACAGTACATGAAAATTGCTTGAGCATTTTTTTAGGTTGGCCAATTGTGATTTAGACTGGGAGAACTAGACAAGATAGCGACAAATGTTTTTTTGCATGAGAAACCTCGGAAAAAAATATACGGTTAAAAATTTTGGCTTCCTAGGTTGATCACGTGACAAGAAATCAGTCATCGAAATTGCTCAAAATTACCAAATTTTTTGTTGCGAATTACCGGTAATCACCAAAAAAAAAGAAAAATTTTCACCATTACAAATTCGGTTAAGATTCAGATGCAAAAAAACGTTTGTCGCTATCTAGTCTGGTTCTCTCAGAACAGATACCCCTTAATGTGGCCCACCTAAAAAACTACCTCAGTAAATATTCGAAATTAACTTTAATTTAAATTATTATTTTAAAATAGGATTAATTTAAATTATTATTTTAAAATAAGATTAAAATTTTATATGAAATATTTGTATGATTTAAACAATATTGAAAATAATTTTAAATTTCTTAACCCTTGTGAGCATATAAAAAAAAGTTCCGCCAAGGCACAAGAGCCACAATTGAGGCTCTACTTTGAATGTTGTTTACAGAAAGCTTAAGGCAGTTGGAATTCNACACTTGTATTTTATGTCTAGTTCTGAAATAATTTTTCAGGAAGTTAAACATAGGTTAAAAATCCTTATAAATCAACACCCCGTAATTCTGGAACCAAACATTCGAAAAAAATTTCAATTATTTTTTCGGAACCGAATCAAAATTCTTTATAATGTGTTTGAAAGAAAAGATTCTACGATCCCGTTTTTTGCCGTTTTTGAATGATTTTAGGTATGCTAGAGCCACAATTGTGGCTCTGTGCTCACAAGGGTTAAACAATAAATTGTTTAAAAAATTTAAAATTATTTTCAATATTGTTTAAATCATACAAATATTTCATATACAATTTTAATCTTATTTTAAAATAAGATTAAAATTTAAAATGAAATATTTGTATGATTTAAACAATATTTTTAGTTAAATATTTTTTAGAATATTTGACATTTTAGTCTTCGAACATTTCAAAAACATATTCGACTGAGTCATCTATTGCTCGAGTTTCAAGTTCAATTCAACTCGTCTTTCAAAGAATTTTCGACTAAACTTGACGCAGTACATTTAAAAAAATCGATCCTATCGTGATTTAAATCGCGTTTTAACGTCTAGTTAACTAGAATATTTTACCTTTCTCTACTCTTTGATCTTTTTTTCCTGTCATCTTTACGATCAGACCTCTTTCTATCAGTTCTTTCATCTTTTCTAGAATCTCTCCTTTTAGTCCTTTCAAGCTCGTCACGTTCAAGTTTTTCATTTTTAATATCCATATCTTGAAAAAAAAATTATTACAAAATTAATTCGATTTTTAATCAAAAATATTTTCGTAAAAAAAAATAAATTCTGTACCTTTTTTTATAGTTTCTTGAATTTGGTCAATATTTTTTTGAAACTTTTGCATAGTTGCCTTATCTGCACGATTTTCTAGCAGCTCAGCTTTTTTCTGCTCGATAAGTTTTTCGGGAATTCCGTTTGGATTTTGCATCGCAGAAACTAACATCGGCCACAATTCCGCCATGAAAAGTCGCGCATTCTTAAAAATGGAATTATTATTATTTTAAAATGTTGTTCATTTTAAAAAATAAATCCAGATTAGTGTTCAATAACAGATTTTAAAATATCGAAAAATTGAAGTTTGACACCAAGTTTTTTGGATGTTTTATAATTTGTAACTGAACTCCGATCTTGGAATATTTTTGTTGTCGAAATTTGGCTGATAATGTAGCGTCTAGAAACCCAGTCAGTTTT
>SCLH01001353.1:36628-53450 GCA_004367855.1 Oikopleura vanhoeffeni
GTTAATAATAACATAAAAAATTGATCTATCGGACTAATTTATTTTATCTCTTTTTCTAAGATTTTTTATTTATTAGTTTTTCATAAAAAAATTGTAAGCAATGGTTGGATTTGGACCAATTTTTGTATTTTATTACTAACAAGATATTTGAGCTCAATCTGAGCTATCTAGGAATGTGATCGGACGAGTTGTTTTAAAAAGCCGAATTATTTAAAAATTTCGGCCAAAAATCTAGTAAATAACGACCAGGAAGTCGCGTAATCGATATGGCGTCTTTTTTGCTGGTATGTCTTCTCCTATTTTATATAAATTTATTTGCTTTTTTGATCACGATTATTGCTCGAAAACAAAAAGCTCCATTTTAAAGTCTGAATGATTTTGGCCCGAAATTGAACAAAAAAATTGGTGAAAATTATTAGCCTATTTTTCGCTAGGGTAGTTTCTTTAGACGCGGCAGATTNAAAAAACTTGAGCCAAAAAATTGCAAAATTCGAGATTTTTAAATGGCCGGAAATGACCCAATATGGGTATCATACGAAACTAGCAGAAATTCTCAAAAATTAAGTTTTCTTAATATTTTTCATAATGGCAAAAAGTCAAATCTGTCGCGTCTTAAAAAAAACTACCTAGGGCGTTTCACCCATTTTCAAGATAACATCTTTGTATTTACCTGAAGGGCTCCAATAGCGGCAGATTGAAATCGAAGATCAGTTTTGAAATCTTGTGCAATTTCTCGAACTAATCGCTGAAATGGCAATTTTCTGATAAGAAGTTCTGTCGATTTCTGGTATCTTCTGATTTCTCGAAGAGCAACAGTTCCTGGTCGGTATCGGTGTGGCTTCTTAACGCCTCCAGTGCTTGGAGCAGATTTACGGGCGGCTTTGGTAGCCAATTGTTTTCGCGGAGCCTTACCTAAATTAGAGTGTAAAATAACACAAAATTATTAAAAAAAACGACGATTTTGCGTAATTAAATAAATCCCGACTGCTTTCGTAGGTAATCTCTAAAAAAACTCACCCTGTTGATTTTAATTTGGTGTACAAAATCACACCTTTATTTATCACAAGCGTGCAAATTCTGAGCGGCGGTATATTTCGCATAGATTTTCAAATTAAAAAAATTTCGATGCGAAATAAACCAACGGTCAAAATTTCCCCCGTGATGATAAATTAAGGTGTTATTTTTACACTAAAATTAAAAACAGGTTGTAGGTATCTTTGCCATGGAATTTTTGAAAGTTAAAAATTATGTGATTTTTATACTACCAATGATAAAAAGGGAAATTATTTTCAAGTTGGTAGTTAAAACTTACATGATAATTATCGAAAATCCCGTCGAAATTTATTATAGAAAGTGACCAATGAAAACACTGGATTTCTCTATTTGTGACGTAGTGATAAAATTCGACGCATTCGATAATAATTATAACGAAAATCCTGCCTAGTCGTAAAATTGTATTGATACGTTACAAATAGGGTAATCCAGCAATTTCATTGGTCACTTCTCGAGAATACAGAAACTTGATTGATCACTTTCTATTTTTGTGACGTATGAATACAACTTTACGACTAGGCAGGATTTTCGATATAATTATTATCGAATGCGTCGAATTTTATCACTACGTCACAAATAGAGAAATCCAGTGTTTTCATTAGTCACTTTCTATAATAAATTTCGACGCATAGGCAGGATTTTCGATATCATGTAAGTTTTCACTTTGGTAGTATCATTGGTAGTATAAAAACTTTACGATATAATATTGACTATATTTGAACGACAATAAATTTCATAGTATGAAATAAGACTAAAGAAACTATTATTTGCTAAAATTTTGTGATTATTTTTTACCTAATTTATTAAAAAAAAATATTAGAGTGAGTTTTTTCAATTGTAGAATTATAGTAGATGTGCAAGATTGCCGATCTTCTTATTTTAGTTCAAAATTTACCTCCAGTAGATTTTCGCGCAGTTTGTTTAGTTCGCGCCATTTTTTATAATTTCTCAAATTTGATAAAAAAATTTATTTGACTTGTCTCTCTGCCAGGTGAAACGGGAGTGATCAGGTCGTGGAAAAATCGCTTAATGTCCTCTTGTTGTGAAAGCCGAGACGTGATCTGATTGGCTCAGCTTTCAGAAGGGACGACCTGATTGGACGAAAGGATTTTGGCGGTTTGTGATTGGATGCCGCCAAAAGAGGACCGATTGTTAGATAGACAAGACTTACTGGACCAAAAAATTTTGATTTTCCTAAATTAGCCATCTTTTAAATTCATAAGTCTGTTTCTTTTTATGGCTAAGAATTCTTCAATGTTCTTTCTGAGCTTGCGACTATTTTGAGTCTGTAAATGTCTAGGCCATAGTTTTGCTGGGTGAAGCATTTTTTTGCAGATAGCCAATGGTCGAGCATTTTTTTCGCCCGGTTTTGCTTTGGTAAGACCAGTTTCGAAAAATCGGGAATTTTTCCAGCTTCTCTAGGGTGGAAGCGATTGAAGCATTTCCTTGATACCGCTATTAGATGGAAAATCTGAGTTAATGTACATGAGAAGTATATATATATCGAAGATCCTGCCTAGTGTAATTTTTATTTCAATAACAACATAAAATCTAGGGTAGGCTTGGGAAATGCGATTTTCGACGGGTCCAAATTTAGTTAGTCTTACCTACAAAAAAATAGGCCAGTGTGAAATTGCGAAGTTTCGAAAAAAATATATGAAAATTTTTTTGAAAGGTTACTATAGGTCTATAGGAAATATGAGTCATAGTTGCTATAATGTTCATTAGAAAGTCGACCTTTTCCGCATTTATTTTGAGGGTACTCACAAGCCTCTCCGGTTAACTTGAAATTGGGCTAACTTTTGTAATGAAAAAATAGTTCTTTTTTTATTTTTTAAAGAAGCTGATTGTAATTTAATTTTAAATATAACATCAATTATTTTTTGCAGATTTAATTACCCCAATTTGCGATGGTTGGAGTATTTCAAATTTGTAAATGCCAATATTTAACCCTTAAATTTTTGTTACCTAGCACTTGTCTTGTGAGATCGGCAAAAACTGAGAAGCTTTAATTTCTTATATTCACCATTTGATAACTTCTTTTATCATTTTTTTTACAATTGTTTTATAGGACTGTAGAAAATTCTTTAAATAATAATGATTATGTATTATAATCGATATGATTATTCATTGATTATCATGAAAAAATATATGTTTATTAATGAATTTTCGGTATATATGCTTGCTTTAAAACGTCTGGTTCACGAAAAGTCCAGAAGACACTACGGGTCCAAAAGAAGAATGTTCGGCCACTACAGGAGTTAGAGTATAATGTTGCAATAATAGATATCGAAGGGGTTCCCGATCAGAGATAGGAATTTCAAAAATTTCGCCCGCGGCCAGTGGAATTGCAGTATTTTTTAAGTACAACTACTTTTGGGAGCTAGTATTAATTCATCAAAAAAAATCTTAATTCATCAAAAAAAGTTAATTCATCAAAAAAAAAGGTAAATTCCCTCGTTTTTCGAATATTTTTAGAAAAAGGTTAAATAGGAAGCGTTTTTAAAAGGAGCGCTTAAAAAGGACCTTTTTATCATTTTGATTGGAAAAATATTGTTTTCAAATTTTTTATGGCCATATATGTTTAAATTTTCACTAATAAAACGCTCCTTCTAACATTTTTTTGCTAAATTTTTTTAAAACGACCGGAATTAACCTTTTTTGATTAATTAACTTTTTTTGATGAATTAAGATTTTGATGAATTAATACCACCTCCCTTACTTTTGCTCGCTAGAAAACATTCTCCTTCAACTCTTAAAATCTATAGATTTTAAAATGATTGTAAATGAATCGAAAGCTTATTCCAGAATTTAGTTTTTACTAAAAAAGAAATGTGAAAATTATTGGGAAAACTGCAAATTTTCCGGCTTCAGATACTTTGATCCCTTGGGTGTCAATAGTATTATTTGTCCTCATTAGTGTTGATTTTAATCGTACAGTCCTCTGACCCTTGCGAATCACAGGAAGCCGATATATCGGCTCAAGGCCTACCTATAAAACCTTCTAAAATGGGCAAATTCCAATGCCACAGAATTGTTTCTTCCGAATACATTTATAAAGAATTTTCGCGGTGATTCCAAAAAAAATACTTATTTTTTTTTGGATATTTCGATTCGAATATTACGGGAGTTTTTGATTTTTTTGAGATTTTTTAGACCGAAGTTTTACTTCCAGAAAAAATTATTTTCGAAACTAGACACCAATACAAATGTGAGATGAGCCAGTTTTTAGGAAAAGTGTTTTGTGCATGCCAAACACTTAACATTTAAAATTTATTCGTATCTTGTACAAATATTTTTTTTGGAAGTGGATTTTCAGAATTATCGATTTAACTTTCGTAGGACCTCGATTTTAAAGCCAACATATTGCCGCACCCACCATTTTAATCGGCATTTTTACGACGCTTAATCCATTAATGGACAAGATCAATATAAAGTTATCGATAAACTTTTGAAACAAAATGACGTTTGTGTGCGTTTTTTTTATTGAAAATTTTTACATGTACTTACAGTACTTATTTTTTGCAAAATTTTTAAATTCACAAAATATAAAAACCTTTATCGTGATCAGAAAAAATTCTTAAGACTTTTTTCCCATTACACGTATAGCCCCAAAATGATCCCACGTGACCGTATATTTTAGGAATAAGGTTGCCGTAAAAAGTAGTACTGTTTTTACAAAAATTACTTTAAAATCAATTTTTTGAAAGAAGGAAGTGGTTTCCTTAGAAGTTTTTAAGACTTTTTTACATTACACTCAAGTCCGAAAACGATCAAACGTGACCTTCAATTAAGAAATGAGGTTTTGCCCAAGTAACCCAAATAGTACTCAAATTTTGCAGGACTAATTACACACCTAATTTAAGAGTTTGAACAAATAATATTTTCCAAACACGTTCCACCGTTGATCTTATTTTTCAAGGAAATAAGGATTTATTTTATGACATATTTTTTTAAACATTATTTTTGGATTATTTTCGTCACGTTATTTTATTCAGATCTTTCCCCCTGTAATGAAGAAAAAGTCTTTTAAAAAACGTTGAAGTTGACCCTGGAATTTTTTTTTTGACGTCGGTAATTTGAGTACTTTCAACATTACTGGTACATTGGTACCATATATTTTTTTTTCAAAAGTACTCAATCAATGCGAAAGACCCCTCAAAATAATCGTAAACGAATTTCTAAGACTCTAAATGCAATTACAGTATGCGCCTCAGTTTTTAAAATGAGCCAGATGGCTTTCGGAATGCTTATAACATAAGATATTGCGTAGTCGAGAGAGAAGGTTGAGAAAAATGGGAATAATTACCCCGATTGGTTTTAATTTTCAAGATTTCTGTTTGTATTATTTCGTGAAAATTTGGCCTCGCGTTAGACTAGAGCACCTTCTAGAGAAAACAGAACTTCCGATAAATTAATTCCACATTGAATCTATTGAAGGGTTCGCCTACGTGCGTAGGCGTCAGTATGTCCTCGCATTCTGTCCCCATTTATAATACTTTGAAGAATAATTTTAGAGTCTTTTCACTTCGCAGAATTTTGCAAGAACATATTAAATATTTTTTAGATCACACTGCCCTAGAAAATGCATTTTGAAGTTTTTATAAAAGGTAATTGCAAATATAAATTAAGTTTTTTAATTTCATCTCATTATTGCCACTTTATAGTCGCAGTCATAGTGAATTTCGCAACATTGTTTTCTTATTCTTCATTAAATGCCTTTTAAAATTCGTTTTAAAATTTTGATTTGTTATTTCAATTGTATAGCAAATTGTCTTGAATATTATTTTAAAGCTATTGAAAGAATGTTGATAATGAAACTTTGCTAATATGGCCCGATTAAAAGTGATGGCAACTAGTTGGCTTAAAATCGAGTCCTGGGCTACAGATTCATGGTCTTAAAGTCTACGAGTTAAGTATTCCTGACAAAAAATTATTTATTCATAAAAATTAATGGTAATCAATCAAAAATTGTTCAACCCACTGTCACTTGATTACTATTTATCACTCAAAAATAATAATAAAACGTGTATTTTTTATCTGCTTTTATTTTCGAAAAAAATAGCGGTTTTTTTCATAGAAATTCGTTGATTTTTCATCATTTTATTTTACTTTTTTAATAATAACTTTTATTTTGATGATATATCGATATAGATTCTAATCGCGATTTAAAGTTGTGACGTAAGGCAATACTTGTGGCGTTGGTACCCATAAAAATAAAATCTTCCCGTGAAGACTACGCATGGGCACGTATCACGTGTTCTTATGCTACAACAACTTTGGTTTTCCAACTATATTTTCTTAGAACTAAAAAATCAAAATTCTAAGAATTTGAATTGATTGATGCAATGAAATAACTTTTTTCACACTCCTCCTATTGCCCAAAAAGTTAATTGGAGCTTCAACTACCCTGAGTTTTCTTGTAAACAACGTCCAAAGTAGAGCGATTATATCGCTCTAGTGGCCTTGCGGAACTTTTTTTTCTGTGATTCCCAGGCGGTTAGCGAACTACTGCTTAAGTTTGGCAAAAACGTTTTTTTGTTATTATTTTAACTTTATTTCCTAGGAAAATATTTTTTTGAAGTTGACTCGGTACGAGTGAAATATTGAAAATAAAAATTAGTCCCTTCTTCGATTCATAACGACTGATATCCGACTGAAGATCCTCCACTCCCAATTCCAGCAAGAGTTAATTATTAATTGTCTCCTCCAAAAGCCAAAGCATTTTTCGACCTTGATAAATTCAATTGCTTTTTGTTGATTAAATAAAGACCTAGATTTGCCACATTTTTGAAAATTTTTCGGGATTCACTTGATTAAAAGCCAAAAATATTAATGCCGATATTGTACTGTGATTATTAACAACTATTCAAACTTTCCGACAAAATGCAGCCATCGATATGTTTTATTCCACCATTTTTTGAAAAAACCATCATGAAAAATTAAATCAAAATTGGAAAGATCCAGTAGCCATTGCAGTCGATAATATTCATAATTTAAACAATCTAAATACATTCGTTCAAAACTTTTCAGGATGCCTACAATATTACGAAACCATGGCGGTCAATAATGTGCACAAAAAGCTGTTATAGAGGCAAACACTAGTCTTAGCCTCCTATAATGCGCAAAACTACATCTGAACTCACAATGTTTTCATCGGTCACGCGTGCACCATGGTTGTTTAAATTCAAGGCGTATTAACCTTAGATTTCATTATCAACATATATTTTCACCTTGTTAATATGGTTTAATTCAAATTAATTTGCTACAAATTGTATGAAAACAAAATGTAAACAAAAGTAATTTAAAGGCATCAAATGGATGATAAGGGAAAATATAAAAATCTCTCTTTTAGCACGATTCACACAATTAAGGCATAAGTAATACAAATTAAGGCTTAATTTGACCATTTTTAAATTTGCAGTATTAAGGGAGTACTTCAACGGTTTTTAATTCATTGTTAGGGACATAATAACTCCACCAAAATAGCCTCAAGAAGGCCACAAAATGCATTTCTGCTCTTATTCATAAAAAAAAAATTCGAGATTTTTTCTCAAAATTTTTCGAGTTTTTTCAGATTTTTCTAAGTATTTTTTTGAGAAAAATACATAACCTCAATTTTAATGAAAAATTTTAAAAATAAGTTAAAAAGTTGAGTGTCACCTTTTACACTTCAGTTTTGCAGTAGCCTTCAATTTGAGGGGTACTTTCGGTACAATCGATGAAAATAACATTTCTAGAAACTCAAAAAATTGACTTTTCCGGCTTAACCAAAAGCAATTTTCTATTACTAGGAGCGATGTTTTAAAAAAAGTTTTCCACTGGAAAATTGAGAAGACATGTTTGCCCACGTCATTATATAAAACTTTAAAAAAAAAATGTATCGAATCGTTTTCCGAGAAAATTTAGTTTCATGTTTGGAATTTTTACATTTTCTTTGATTCCTAGATATAAGGGATGCAAAAATTTTGACCTGACGTGAGCCAAATTTTTTGTTCAGTAGACTCATGCGCTTTAAATTTGATGCGTTTACTCACAGCTCAATACGATGAAATTTTTTTTTTCTAGAAATCATTGAAAATGGACTTCCTACGTCTGAATTATCTGCCAATTTTCTATAAATTAGCGAGCGATTGTTTTAAAAAAAAAATTTTCACTAGAAATTGAAGAAGAACATGTTTCTCTCCCTAATGTACCAAATTTAAAAAAAATTGTATCGGAATCGTTTTCGAGAAAACTGAGCTACAAAATTCTAAAATATCATGAAATTACAGTTTTTTCATTATTCTAGGAACAAGTCCGATCCGAAATTTTCGCAAAATTATTTCCGATAACTGTCAACCTCTTAGTAATTGTTATTTCTTACAAAGTGCAATCAATTTCCATTAAGGCCGTTCCGAGATTAACAAGACATTGAAGTCAAAATCATGTGCTTCTAGACTCTACTCCACTTTTTGGTGCCTGTGGTGCTCAAAAACTCTGTTTTTACTTTTGGTCGGAAGCAAAAGGATAGATCTTCCTTTTAAGGGGTTTTCAGACCCATTTCTATTAACTTTGTTCCGTTTCCCCTGTTCTGTGAGCCCGGATCTTAAAATGTCAAAAACCGTTGAGTACCCCCGTTAAACCGTCACGAATTGGGGTGCTGAAACTGGCAAAAAACATGCATGTTTTCATTAAAATTTTCACAAAATCAGCTCCTTAAAAATAAAAAAGCAACTATTTGTATGACAAGTTCAAAGCCAATTTCAAGTTTCATCGTAGAAGCAACTCTGGGTGAATTATCTGTACTGAACGGTTATACTAGAGAGCTAAAAATAGTCAAAGTTTTTGAGATTTTCACAAGGAGATTGCTTGACTCTCTGGCGACTTTCAGTAAACATAATTGACCCATAGTTTTCTAATCATTTTCATTATAAAGTCGACTCTGCGATTCTTTTGAGTCGGTACTTACGAGTCTCTCGATGAACTTTGAAATTTACGTAATTTGCATATACGGTTAACAATATACGGTATTTTTGAAAAAGTACTCAAATTACATAAAAACAAACTTGAGGATTATCTTAAAACGTTTTAGACTTTTTTCTAATTTACACTAAAGTCCGAATAAAGACACCACCGTGGTCGAAATAATTAAAAATTAGTGTTTGGAATATCTCATAAAATGATCCTTATTTCTTGAAAATAAGATAACGTAACCTTTTGGAAAGATTATCTTATGTTCAAAACTCTAAGATAATAGGTGTTTATTAGCCCACCAAATTATTTTGGTGTCATTTGCATCTATTGTGTACTGAACCACAAAACCTGTTTATTTCTTAATCTTGGAAGGTAACGTGACGTCTTTGGACTTCGGTGTAATGAAAAAAAAGGGCTTGAAAAATTCTAAAGAACCTATCACTTCTTTTAAAAATATGATTAACTACTAGTGTACAAATTTTTTTATTTACTTTCGAATTTAACTACAAAATAAGCAATTTTAATTTGTATGTAGCTTTCTTAGCTAAAGTATAGGCGTGCCGCCCTAACTTGAAACACTTTTTTTTTTGGTCAGTAGTGTTCCAGTCTAGGGAGCGAGATGACTGTACTGAAAGACACCGTTTCTCTTGATAGCCAACAATAAATGAAATTTATTAAATTTTAAAATGGTTTAAAAATATTTTATGGTAAACTTCCTCTCCGTTGATATTCATGTATAAACGAGTCCGTCGACTTTGTGTATAACTAACGGAGTCGTTTGAACTAGTATCGATTCGTTACTTAATGTATACTCAACAGTCGTTGATCCACATGTATACTCAACGAGTCGTTGGACTTTTCGTAGTATACTCAACGATCGATGTCTTCGCGGTTGAGATCACCGTGAGTGTTTGAAGAATGATTACTGGCATTAATTCGTTCAGTTTTGTATACTTACACTTAAACATAGATCATTCTGTCAAGCCAATAGGATCGAGTTCCGTTATCACTTAACTTTTGTGGCCCGCTTCGGTAAACATAATTCTACTCAGTGAGAGTTTCTGTCAGCGGTCGGGATAGACTAAAATATATATAGGATGTTCTGTTCATCCACATACAATATGGTGTATTGTGTTGCATGGGGCATGGCCAAAGCTGCAAGCATGCGAACTATAGACATAGATATCGGAGCTACGAAATAGTCCTGGTATCTACAGGTGTAAGGTTTTACCTTACTTTTTTCAAACTGGATTACACTTGATTTCCGCCGTTTTGCATTGGTTGTGTCAGAAGAGTTTCTCAGATTCAACCAATTCAAAACAGGCCGGAAAATTCAAGTGTTTAACCAGTTTGGAAAAAAGACACCGCGTGAAAAACCTTACACCCTGTATGTCTATCATTACGCTGTTACCAGGACTAGGGCAAACTTTTCGGACACCCCTAGATTAAGTCTTCATAATCTTTTTTACTATTATATCAATTACGGGGCCCTGCGGTCACTTTTTGCCCACTTTTTCAGCTATTTTTTTATTTTAATTTCGGAGCGTTTTGAAAACGACTTCGATACCCGTATTGAGTTCTTGGATAGCTCAAAACTGAGCACAAAACATTTTGAAAGAAAAAGTTAAATTGATAAACCAAAAATAGTCCGAAATCAGGCCATTGTCCTTCCAATTTTTGTTCAACTAAAACTTACATAAATCTATTTATCAGTACAACTCTCGGATCTAAAATCTAACAGTTATCGGCTCGAATTCTGACCTATTTACTATTTAGTTTATTATTCACTAGATATTTGTGCTCAGGTTTTGAGCTTATCAAAAAACCTTCAATCGTGAATGAGTTCGTTGTTTCAAGAAGCCGCGAATTATAAAAATTTTGGCTGCGATAAAAATGGCAAAAAGTGACCGCAGGCACCCGTAATAGATATTTCGGAAAAATCCTCCCCCCCTACTGTGCTCTTTTTACACCAGTAGGGGCGTGACTATGAGCCAGTGTCCAATCAGAATATCGCATTGTCGCTTAATTCAAGACATCCCGCTATTTCATTGGTCACTTTACGGCCTACTGGTTGTAAAGGCGCTCGAGTAGGAGGATTTTTCGATTTATACACCCTATTTACGAAAGATTTCTCCCGCGGAATAAAATTTCATTCAGTGAACTTTTCAAACTCATTCGTCACTTACGATCTTTAGTCTAATTTACATTTTCATCAAATAAGTAATGTTTTATGCTGATGCTTAGTTTTCCAGTAGGGTATTCGCCAGTTCTTAACACAGATTTCCAGAATTTGCTATGACACGGATTCTACATCTCAAAAAGCACATTTTTTTGGCATTTATACCGGACATAAGCTTGCTCGAATTTAACTTTCGTACAACCAAATTGCACTTTAAATTTGTACCAGTAATTCATAGATAAATTCAACAATTCGTTTCCTCAAATTTTCATTCTAATTTTAAGACTTTTCGATAAGACCGTTATTCTAATATAGCGATAAAAATTAAATTCAGAAGTTATTCCCGGCTTGCAGATCTGAATAAAAATAAAATACCCCCAGGGACAAACTATACTTCAGAGATCTTACGCTCCACCCCCATCATTTCACAAAAAAACTTTTCAAAGCATCGGTCATGAGTTAATGTAGACTTTTTTGAGAAAATGTTAAAAGAAAAAATACGAGAGATTCAATGAGTAAAGTCTTTCGAAAATGAAGCAAACGGAAATTAAGAGTTTTATTCCCCGATTTAAGATTTTTCACAAGTAGCACTTAATTTTCTTAAGTTCACATTGTATATTTTTTGTATAGAACGTATGGTTGTACCATAACTTTTACCAGTCAATTTTAATTGATTATTTTGCAAGCTCGAAGAAGGCCAAGAATTAACTAAGGTTATCCCTTATTTAAATAATTATATTACTGTATGTACAAGATTTTGTAGAAGTTTATGTTTTTTTTAAAAAGGGCTAATTTCAGAAAAATTTTTAAAGTAATAAATTTTTCGTAAAATCTATATTTCTTCACATAATTTTTTCTGTGAACTTAATTTTTTAACGTTCTTCGTTGACTAGTTAAACCTTGATTTTTTAACACTTTTTGCTGGTTTTTTTACTAGACCAGAGATTCCAAAGAATATTGCTCAAACAAGAAAGATTGGCAAATAAAATTGCTACGTCTGTATTTGTTAACAATCAATCTCCTAACGATAAGCTAATCCTTAAGGGTTTTCTAATTATACGGAATTGCCGACATTTAAAAAAAATTTGATAGAAGTGGATATTTTTACATGGTCTACAATTTTCAAAAATAATTCATTACCAATTTTTAGCAAAAATTTATTGCCGTTTCCTTACCTGATACTGAAGACCATAACTTTTTGTTCTGTTTTCTGCATTTTTATTTTTCCAGGAAACGAGTTCCTAATTTAAACAAAGCTGTACAGTGGGGAGATTTGCAGAAAGTAATGAAAATAAAAGCATGATGAGTCACATGATGAACCTTTAGAGATTTGATAACAAAAATAATTTTGCACTTTTCAGTTTTTCTACAGATTGAGTGAGTTCAAATAAGCTGTTACAAGAAAAACTCCTGTGTCCACTACATTCCTTTTCCCAACGAAACTCCACTCCCAAAAACGTATACTATCAATCTCATGAACCTAGCATGCCCTTCCCCTCTAGCGCGTGTTCGAATCACACTAATGTTGTCCTTAGTCATGTATGGAGTATGATTATACAGGCAAGGGTTGCTTCCGATCATTAGGCGACCGCTACATTTGATCGGTGTAATCACTCAAGCAATCAGTAAGAAATCACTTAGACAACATAGTGGCGATGCGACAACGCGCACTATAAACAGTACAACGTTTTGATGATGAGTTTCGGTCCGGGAACAGGAGATATTATAAAACTAGTTGCAAAAAATCATGTTTTAATTAACAACCACTGTATTCTCAAAATTCTTGGGAAAAATAGTTTCGAAATTAGGAATAGAAAGAAACTTTGTATAAACATTTTTATTAACTCGTAGCTTTAGACACATAATCTTGTACCCAGACTCGATTTAGCCAAATTCCGCGTTGCCGGCTCCACTTTACAAGTCTAGGCAATTTAGGCAAAGTTCATTATTGCAACATTCATTTATTCAATAACTTAAAACTAATTACTTCAGCCAATTTGCATACAAAATGAAAAAAACAAAAATAATTTAAACGAATTAAGGCATTGTAATGAGGATAAGAAAACAAAAGTGCGAAAATACTCCTGTTACAGAGAAAAGTGCAGTAATAAGATGAAATTAAAACCTTAATTTTATATTTGCAATTACCTCATATAAAACTTCAAATGATTTTATCGCTCTGTCTAAAAATTTAATTATATAGTTTCTACAAATTCTAGTATAATTGACCTAAATTATTTGGAATCTAATTCTCAAGTGCCTTGGAAAGAAAGAACGAAGAACCTCACGCGCCTACGCATGACTCTTTCTTCTCACTGAATCTGGCAATGTCTATCAGTGTTCCCCCGGACAGTTTGGACTTCTAGACTGTTTCTATTAAAGCGGGCCGAGGCCAATTTAAAATGCACTAAAAGTCTTAGAAATTCGTTGACGATTTCTTAAGGGGTCTTCCACGTGATTTGAAGTACTCTTGAAAAAAATCAATTGTACAGTACATTAAAGTACCTNAGAGATACAGTTTCGACTCATACTGCATCTGAAAGCACAAGACTTGTTTGACAATCCATTAGCGATTTTTTTAAAATTTTGATTTGGCGTCTCTTGGGGGCTATGTCAACTTTTAATTCTGAGCCTAAATTTTTTACAAAATTAAGAAACCAGAAAAAAATTATTTTTCCCTGAATACAAACACTTTAAAGGATTTTGGTGCAATTTTTAACTCGGTAGCGTCAAAAGAAAACAAATTAGCGCACTTTCAATTTAAATCATAAATAAATCAATAATTTTTGTTTTCGTTTTTTGACTTTTTTGGCCGCCAAAAGCAAAATTCTGAGTAAAGGACAATAATGCATTATGTGTGAGGCTTCTTTGGAGCCTGAAAGCTGAATTTGATAATATTTTTCAAAAAACAGTATTGATATGTACAGTAAAAATGTAAATTATGTTTTTTAAAATAATTATTTTCCTTAGCGTAAATAAGCGTTCAATTTCTCAAAAATAATCAGTTTTCAATATTAGATTTTTTGAATTCAGATTTTCGCCCATAAACTTTAATGAGTCTAAAAATTGCTTTTCAAAATTAATTTTTTTGGGTTAAAATTTTAATCCGATAATATGCGATCAAAATATAGATTTTACGGTTTTTTCATTGACATAAACTTTCGAAATTAATTAAGCCGGGAGAATATGACAATCATGCTATATCTTAATTTACGGATGAATAACTTTTATGAGATTTTCATCCCGTCGAGTTATGTATAATTTAGCAAGCACCTTTCGATTAAATTTACTATCAGGGTTTATTCCCAAAAAAATACTTTTTTGGTGGATAGACCGTCACGCCTACATAACGCGTTACAAAGCCTACGCAACGCGTTATAACGGTTTCGCATCAAGCTAAATATATACATATACATACTATAGACAAAGACGTTGGCGGGTTCTCAGGTCTTACCTGCTCAGTAGTGAAAAGAGCGAACAAATTGGGACGAACCAATTTGACCTCGTTTAAAAAGTAGTGGCTTTGTTTTTTAAATTGCAGCCGAGGTGATAAAAGCGTGATTTTTGACAATTCAAATTATTTTGTGAATACTATTTTATAAAGTGTTGCCTCCCGGTGGCCCAAAAGTCTTGAAAAAATGCTACAATTTGATTTCTTCCTTAAATAATGTAAGTATTAAGTATTATTGCCGCTTGGCAGGCCCTTTTCGGTTAAATATTGGCAAAGAAGTTACATTCTCCAAACCCTTTCCTACTGTCAAAATCTTTAACCCTTGGAATCACAGAGCCGATATATCGGCTCAAGCCTACCTAAAACCAGACACCAAATACAAATGTGAGATAAGCCAGTTTTTAGGAAAGTGTTTTGTGCATGCCAAACACTTAACATTAAAATTCATTCGTATCTTGGGATAGATATTTTTTTGGAAGTGATTTTTCAGAATTATCGATTAAAGTATTCCATGAAAAAACTTATTTATCATAAAAATTAATGTAATCAATCAAAAATTGTTCACACTGTCACTTGATTACTATATCAACTCAAAAATAATAATAAAAAGTGTATTAATCTGCTTTTATTGAAAAAGTAGCCATTTTCATAGAAATTCGTGATTTTTACATCATTTTATTTTACTTTTTTAAAAATAACTTTTGATTGATGATAAGATTAGATCTAATCGGATTAAAGTGTGACGTGGGGCAGATACTTGTGCGTTGGTAGTACCATAAATGGTAAAATGGCTACCAACTTGGTACCAATAAAAAATAAAATTTGTGAAGACCACGATGGGCACGTATCACGTGATATGCTACACCTTGACGTTTTCCAACTATATTTTCTAGAACTAAAAATCAGAATTCTAAAATTTGAATTGATGGATGCAAAGATTATAACTTTTCGACTTCCATGCAAAAGTAATGGAGCTTCAACTACCTGAGTTTTCTGTAAACAACGTCCAAAAGTAGAGCGATATATCGGCTCTGGTGTCTTGGCGGAACTTTTTCTCTGTGATTCCAGGGTTAAGGGGAAACCGACGGAGGCTGTATCTCGAGACTCATAAGTGATAGGAAGCTTATTTTAGTTGCATTGTCATTTTCGGTGGCTGGTTTGCTTCCAGAAATATAAAAAAAATATTTTCGATGTCCAAAAATTTTTCAAAATTTTCTATATTTCAAAGTTTTTTTCCTTAACCGCACTGCATCTTTTGAAGTAATAACTTTTTGCTCTAATTTTTGTTGCATTAGATCACTGTGAATTCGATCTTGAACATGGCCAATAAATTTTTTTAAATTCGAAAAAAAAAAACCCAAATATTTTCTTAGATCCAAAATTTGGTAACCGACGGAGGCTGTTCCGAGACTCAGAAGTGATAGAAAGCTAGATTTTAGCTGCATTCTTATTTTGTTAACGGTTGCTTATAAAAAACCTAAAAAAAGATGAATTTCGATAAAAAATTAACTTTTTCTCGTGATCTAGACATTGGATCTGACTATTTTTAACAACTAATTTTTATTTTGCAACTTACTGACAAAAATGTATCAAAAATTATGATTTTTACTTAAAAAAGTTTTGAATTTTCTTCAAAATCCTATTTTGACGAATTTGAGGGTAAATAAACTTGAGTGCCTCTAAAAAGCTAATGAGAAAAAAAAATAAAAAAACTCTTTGTACCGCCTCGCATTGCACACTTTTAAAGAAGTGCTTTCTTCAAAAAAAAATCTGATATTGTTCGACTAAATGAAATGGGTCAGCGACCATGGGCAAAAAACACCAATTTATTTTGGAAATTTCTCTAAATAACAAGAAATTTGAAAATAAGGCGTTGTACGGCTGTTAGCTCACAAATTAAAGTTTATACTAAAAAAAAAGAAAATTTTGATATCCAGAGCTAGATAAAACTGTACATCCAAAAAATGGAAAAAGCACTTTTTGACCGGTAACCGCCGTCCGGTCATACAAAAAACTTTTGACACATTTTTGGAAATTTCAAACAAATATCTCTAAATCCGAAGTTTAACTCAATACGAATTGCGGTTAGCTCAGGACTAACGTTTGAAAATCAGTAAAACCGTCGGTTACCCCCTTAATCAATATATTGTCAATAAAAGTTTAAGTTAAAAGTAGAAAAAGAA
>SCLH01001353.1:64741-75301 GCA_004367855.1 Oikopleura vanhoeffeni
TCGTGGTGTTGAGTAAATGTATACTGCGCAGGGTACTTGAGTTTATATACAAATTATAATGTCCGGTAAGACGGTTTCGGAAAATCTACAGTGTTCGGTATAAGAGGGTATCCCCGGAAAGACAAAGCCGGTCCCTCAATTGAGTATTTCCCGCATTGAATATGGCCAACAGCATGTAAGGATTATAATTATGATCTTAGCATTGTATCTTAGAACTTAGCCTTTGCAACTAAAAAATTTATGAAAGCTTTTTATGTAACGACACTCTCAAAATAAGGCACAGATACCTAAGCCTAACGGAAAAAGTATATCTTGTACCTCCAGCTTTATATTTTGAATATGAAACGAAAATTAGCTTTAGAGCATAAGCCTGAATCATCTTTCCGTAGTATTTATTTACCAGAACTCACCGCAGTGAGCGTATTTTTCGTGCGATATTGTCCCTTATCTTTTTATTCTTGCTAGAATGATGCAAAAAACCAGCCGTTTTTTTGGACATTGCCTTGAAAATTTACTCCTCCCAGGGTTAATTGCAAATTAGAGTCCAAATTTGGCAAAGCTAGTTCCAACAAGAATAGAAACTTTTATCTGGCGTGGTTTTTTTGCAATTCGACCCCTAGAACCCAAAATATGAACTTTTTCAAGGTCACGTAAAAATTTTTCCCGAGAAAAAAGTGCTGTCGATGTGTTCTTCGAATGTGGCCTCAAAAGAGAGCTGGCGGAAACACTGAGAAGAGAAAGTTGGGCTTCCGTTCCACCATATTTCGACGTGTTTTAGGGTTAATTGAATACAAACCGTTAATTTTTAACCGTACTATATTTTGAAAAAAATACTCGATAAAAATATGGTCAAAAATGTTCAAAACAATTTTTTTTTGTCTTTGTTGGTTTGTTTCTGTGACTTTTTAAAAGCATTAGATTGTTTGTATGCTATTGATACTGCGCTATACATCTGCGGAAGAATGTAGGAACTGGGATACCTTTAACTTATTCTTTCTTTGAATATTTTTGATTTTTTTGTAACTGTGTTATAATGTTAATTCCAATTAATTTTTACCAGAAAATAACATTTTCAGACTATAATAATTGGAACTTCCGAGAGATCTATAGGAATTTTTTATATAAAACCTCCGATACAAATATTATGACAAATAAAATTTAATTTTGTTAAAGTTTATCATTGATTTCGATTTAAAAAACTGAGCGTAAATACTCTACCGGTAGACATATTTTGCTTTACGTTATCTACGTGGTTCGTTACTCAAGGTTTCACATGCTCCCACCGCCTCCTCACCCCTCCTCCCGCCTGCCCCCTTGACGAAAACAATGATAGCTAGAAAAAATACTGAGATACTGTAGCATTGATAAAATTTTGTCTTCTTTTTTTGAGAAATAAAAGCTGCAATAACATGAACTTTCAAATAATCAGTTTTAGTTTTCTCAATGTTTGCTTCGAATTTTTTTATTTGAACTTGAATTTGTTTTGGAAATAATTGGATTTGAACCTCCTGTAAGAAATCCTGTTGGAAACATGCTCTTTAAGCATCACTCAGTTTTTTTTATTGTCAATTTACTCTATAAATACAACCCATAATCTTTTGAGCGTAATTTTCATAAATTCTAAACTTTTAATCCATTACAGCATAGCCTATGCAGCATATTATATGCCACTTTTATCAAACATCTTGGTTAGAAATGCGTAAGCCACTATCCTTTTAACGTGTGATTTTAATTGTGGTACTACGCATTCTACCAAAGTGTGATAAAGGGATAGGCTATGCTGCATAGCCTAAAAACACCTGACGAAAATAAAGGTTTCAAATACCCAGTTTAGCTTCTCAAAGTTTATTTTTTAATTGAACTTGACATTTTTGGATATGAACCTCCTGTAAAAACATCCTTTAGAACTGTTTGGATTAGTCAGCGTTGTGTCTCCGCCTCCATTCGATTGGAACACATCATATACACCGGTTCTTATCTAAGAGGTGGTCTCGATTCGATAGCGGCCCAGATGCACTAATCCAGAAATGTTCTCCACGAGTTAAAGTAAAACAGACTTACAGTTTTCGAAGCGATTTGGCCGGTTTTGGACATGACGGATGTAAACAAATTCAGTTGGAAAACAGTCTAGGAGAATTGGACCTGTGGATGATCTTCAATACCGCTAAGGGAGTTTTCAAAAAATAATGAGCGGACCTTTACAAATTGAACGTCCAACTGTTGAAACTTAATTGACGTTGTGCGTTTTTTTGATAGTATAGTCTAAAATCACGTGACCGTATAATCAAGAATCAAGGTTGGCTCAAAGAGTTTTCTTTAAAAAGAAATATCTCACCTTGAACATTTAAAGACGAACTTATAATTTTTTGTGAGCCTTTTGTCCATTACAGCAGAGTCCATAAAAGCAGGTGACACCTTAAAATTAATGTATAAACATATTTTTTGAGAAATATACTAGCATTCTTCAAATTTCAAACGTCCCTGTATTTTCCTTTGTATACGTCACCCGTGAATTATTTATGAGGTATTTTTGAAATTTTCTTATTGAATTAAAAAAACTGAAGCTAAAATCTACAGTATGCCATATTTTGCTTGTTATCTACGTGTTTTTTAATTCAAACGTTTCGATTGGCATAGCAAAAAACAATGATAGTTAGAAAAAATCTGAGATACTGTAGCAGAAAAATTTTGTTTTCTTTTTTGAGAAATAAAAGTTCATAACATGAACTTTCAAATAATCAGTTTAGTTTTCTCAATGTTTGCTTCGAATTTTTTTATTGAATTTGAATTTTTTTTGAATAATTGGACCTCCTGTAAGAACATCCTGTAGAACTGTTCGGATAAGCTCCAGTACTTATTTTTTGCAATTTCTTATAAATCAACCCAAAATCTTTTGAGCGTAATTTTCATAAAATTCTAGAACTTTTTATCCATTACAGCATAGCCTATGCAGCATATTATATGCTGCATATAGCCCTTTATCACACTTTGGTCAGAATGCGTAGCCACTACTCCTTTTAACGTGTGATTTTAAAGTTGTGGCTACGCATTCTAACCAAAGTGTGATAAAGGGATACGCTATGCTGCATAGCCTAAAAAACACCTGACGAAAATAAAGTTTCAAATACCCAGTTTAGCTTCCTCAATGTTTATTTTTTTATTGAACTTGACATTTTTTGGAATAATTGAACCTCCTGTAAAAACATCCTTTAGAACTGTTTGGATTAGCTCCAGCGTTTGTCTCCGCCTCCCATTCGATTGGAGCCACATTCTACACCGGTTCTTATCTAAGAGGTGTCTCGATTTCGATAGCGGCCCAAGATCCTAATCCAGAAAATGGTTCTCCACGAGTTAAAGTAAAACAGACTTACAGTTTTCGAAGCGATTTGGCCGGTTTTGGACATGACGGATGTAAACAATTTCAAGTTGGAAAACAGTCTAAGAGAATTGGACCTGTGGATGATCTCAATACCGCTAAGGGAGTTTTCAAAAAAATAATGAGCGGACCTTTACAAATTGAACGTCCAACTGTGAAACTTATTGACGTTTGTGCGTTTTTTTGATAGTATAGTCTAAAAATCACGTGACCGTATAATCAAGAAATAAGGTTGGCTCAAAGAGTTTTCTTAAAAAGAACATAATTCACCTTGAACATTAAAGAGAAACTTTATATTTTTGTGAGCCTTTTGTCCATTACAGCAGAGTCCATAAAAAAGCACGTGACCTTAAAATTAATGTATAAGACATATTTTTTGAGAAATATACTAGCACTTCAAATTTCAACTCTTATTTCTTGATAATACGGTCACGTGATTTATTATGAGTAAAAGACTCAGAAACTTTTGAATTTCCCCCCTCTTTTTTTATAACTCTTTTAGTACCATCGCATTGGAACATTTTTCCAACCCGAAAAAGCCGCAGATCTTGCCGAATTAATGAACCATTATGGACCGCAAGACCATTGGTCACATCGTCTTGGAGATGCCAAGGAACAAATTGATTGGAAATTTAACTATAAACTAGAAAGTTTAAAAATAGATGCACCAGACACTTTTGATAACTGGTGTATGGGATCAGTAGAAGATGTTATTGAATCTAACACAGGAAAGCGGATACAAAATTTGGCGTTTTTGTGGCGTCGATTTCTAAAGTTCGTTCTAGACCAGTGGCATTTTTTTTTAATTTAAGGGCCATGCAACGGTAAATGAGAATGAAGTCATAGCTACAAAAAATTCAAACTAACCATTTTTGTAGCTATGACTTCATTCTCATTTACCGTTGCATGGCCCTTAAATTANATAATACGGTCACGTGATTTATTATGAGTAAAAGACTCAGAAACTTTTGAATTTCCCCCCTCTTTTTTTATAACTCTTTTATAAGTTCATTTTTTTTTAATTTAAGGGCCATGCAACTGAGAATGAAGTCATAGCTACAAAAAATTCAAACTAACCATTTTTGTCAATTTTTTTAGTACACTGATTCACAACATCTATGCTTGGAAAATTGTTGATATAATCTGACGATTTTTTAATACAAACGAGAATTGGAAGAAAAAATACGAAACATAAAAATTGTATATTTTTGAGAATCGTTAAATGTGGCATGAACGATTCTGATTTTTTCGGAATTGCAGTAACTCAGGCCAACAAAAATTTTGATAACCTGTTATTTTTTCATTAAACGACATTTTTCAGGGAACGACTGTATAAAATATCTTAATTTGGCGTATCGAAAAAAATTTCAGCTGTAAACTAAAAATTGATAATTTTCCATGATTGTTTGCTCTAACAGTGATACTGTTACAGTATTCAAATTTGGTTAAGGATCAAAGAATATACTTGATATATGTAGGTATATTTCTATGTTATTTTTATGAGTTATTTTCGAATTCCCGATAGAAATCTTCACACCACAAAAGTGTGGGCACGAAGAATTTTTGAGGTGACATTTGAGAGCTTCTAAAATTTCTTGAGCATTCTTTTGGTACCTCAAGGGTTTACGTGGTGGTAGGACTAAAGTCTTAATTCTGATTAGGGTTGGCAATCCAATTACCGTATACATGTGAAACGGAGTTTAGAATAGACAAAGTTATAAGGTAAACGGGGTTGTGCGTTCGCAAGTTATATTCATTTTACTGTTTTTTCATGAATCATTGTTAGTTAATACTGAATTCATTAAGTTTTATATTTATATAAATATTGTAATATAGTTTTTGTAGAGTTAAGTTTTTTCAACGTTGATCATTTAAGTCACTTAGTTTTCTCTTGAGACTTGAAGGCCTGTACCTCATGGTCGTTACATAAAAAATTGCCAGAAACATATGTCTAGTACTCAGGAGGAAGTTAGGCTGATAATGCGTGAGTAGCGGCTCATTGGCAATGAGTCATTGCCTATCCTGTTCCTCACAGAGTACTAGACAATGTTTTTGGCTTTTTACTCGGTTTTTCATTCTCCAAGAGATATCTTTTTACCAACGGAACTTCATCTCAAAAACGTTTACTATCTCTATAGCGCGTGTTCGAATCCCACCAATGTTGTCTTAAGACTAAAGTGATTACATTGAGTATAATAATTGGCAAGGGTGCTTGATATTGGGACCGCTAAATTTGATCGGTGTGTTATCACTCAAGCAATCACTAAGACAATCACTTAGACAACATTAGTGGGATTCGAACTTGCGCTATAGAGATAGTGAACGTTTTTGAGATGGAGTTCCGTTGGTAAAAGGATATGGTCAAAGTAAGACTGCATGGATTCAAAACTATTATTTTCTTGAATAAACAAGGTCTTTCCCTAAGTGGGTTTGGGACGCTGGTTTTATAAGGTCTTAAGGGCGTTAAAAATGCTTCAAATTGATTGGAGGTTATTTAAAAATGCAGTTAGAATCAAATCGTCAAAATAATTATTTCGAAATTTTGGTGTTTTTCAATTTTTTTCTAATTTTTTTTCAAAATAAACTTTAATAATAACCTTTGCTTAAATTTTACCACCAAAACTTGGGAATATTGAGTTAACGTGAGCGAACTTTTAGACGTGTTTTCATGGCTTTTTTTTGAGCACACTTTTGGAAAATCGAAGCAATTTTTTATTATGAAATTTTTCTCATGGGTCCTTAAAAATCGTATTCGAGTTTGGGGTCGAAATCGCATAAAAACGCTCGAGATTTTTTTTTCTGTGAGTTTCAAAGTTTGTATCCCTTGAAAGACGTTGAAAATCCAACATCGTTTTTATTCCGAAATCGATATGAAGGAGGAACTTCCTGGATGGTTCTGGTTGCAGATAAAGATTACCGTATTATTTCGGGAAATAATAGGTTTAACGGAGTGCGATACGAAAAATATCACTGGGGTGCAGCTATGTTTGACGTTAATCCTAGATCAGATACAGGAAAAAGTTCTAAACTGAAAAATTAAAAAAAATAAAATTTTTAGACGATTTAGCAAAACAACATTAACAAAAATATGGTTCAGCTTTGCGCGCATATCTCCACTAAATCGCTCGTGAGCGCCACCTTGATCGGAAATCATACAGAATTTCACAAGTTTACAAATGCAAAATTAAAAACATTTCCAAAAACCCACAAAACTTTTCATTACTCGCGCCCGCTTATAAATCCTGACATTTTTATAATGGAATAAAAAATCTTTTATAAAATTGAATAAACGAAAAACGCGGCAAAATAGAAAATTAAATTCAAAATGGTAAGTTATGGTGCGAAAAATTAACGAAAATTAAACTAAGTCATAAATGCATGACTTTTTAACCTTATAAATAGACAAGAAGATAACCGAACTCACTCATTGGTTTTGAAAAAAATCAGAGAAGACAAAATGATGAGATCTTTCTTATGAATGAAATAAAATGTGAAAAACTGTTTTTTAAGTACGTTTTTGATCATTAACGCTTTTGATCCATCGGCGAGATAATTGTCTGAATTTCCTCATCAAAGGCTAAATTTGGTACGTTTCTCAATGAAGAACCATATACGTGTTATTATAATGGGTAATTAATAATCTGGTTCGACAGAACCGTTCGGGCGGCTGGCCATCTTTAACTGCGGTCATACCCGAGTTAATTACCATTAATGAACATTTTATTTCAGTAACTCATTTTTAAAGCCATTTCACCCCAACTGCATTGTAAAATGGCCAATAAGTATTGGCAATAACCCAAGAAATCGATTGACGAAAAAATTATTAAAATCTCAAAATTAAAAAGTAAATTTTATGCTTCCTTACAATTTATGCAGAGTAAGACATGTAGCAAATGGCCCTTGCAAAAATTCAGACGTGAATATTATCTTAGGTGTACTTCAAGTTACTTAAAATATATCCGGGGCTCTGTTTTTGCAATCAAAAAAAATTAGTGGAACGAGTGTTCCACGTTTTTTTGTTATCGAAAGAACATTATGAGGAATAATATTCTTCAAAGTCTACTTAGTCTTTGAGGTATGAGCTAGTGTAAATTTACTGGCTCGCTGTGAGTCAGGAATGAGTGGGCACTGAAAGCAACGACTAAGGACCTAAACGTTATGTGGCTAATTCAGTAACTAATTTGAAAGTTCATTAACCTAAAATAAGCTCTACCTAGTTTTCGAGTGTTTCACTCAAAATATTAAAATTCTAGATTTCGATTCGAAATTTTCGAACTGTAAAATGTCTGAACTTACTTCTTGTCAAGAAATATATTCCATTACTAATCTTTGAAATCGTTTTTTCGCAGATTAGTTCTCGACTGCATCTGACTATCCATTTGATAATAACGGCCTTCGAGATAAGAGTTGTAGCTTAAAAATGGATTATCGTAACGTTGCTTTTTGATAAAAGTATATAACATTAACTAAAGGTAATATACTGGAAATTTGAAATTTTTTTGAATCAATCGAAAGCTTCTATTGCAAAAAAGATTGAACAATCTTTTCTAGAAAATAAATATAATAAAAGTGTGGAGATTTACTATACTGTACAAGAGATTTTAAGTTTTTTGAATCAGCTCTTGTGCAGGTTCAAATCACATCGCATTAGCGCGTGTTCACGTGCAGCCAATGATTGACGCGTGGTGGTAACCCGCACACAATCTAAAACCCCTCATGCGTATTGTACAAATCATTTTTTCTAAAATTTTGTCTCACTTCTCCGCACTGCTAACAAGGTTGATAATGAAAATAACTTAGAAGTATAACTCTAAGATAAGATAAAAAGCGGTCACGAGTGAGATTTGCCGGATCTCTACTAGGTCCTTATAGTAAAATAAAAGAAGTTCACCGTACTTAATTATGTACGACATTTGTTAAGTTTATATCTTTGCAAAGTAGGTTAACAAGAAAAACATTTACAAATATACGTTATCAAGTACCACAAAGTATAAAATATGTATTTAAAACTCCTTAACTTTTGAAGAGAAAAAAACTTTGTTATAACAAGTAAAACATAAAGATTTTTATAATGTATTAACTTAATGTGTTAAAAAATAATAAGGTAGAATTATAAACTTTTCCCTCATGATAATTATTATAAATTATAAAATAAGATTAATTGATTTTTATTGCATAAACAGTTTTGATTCGAACTTAAGTGGGTTCCATAAGTGCCGGCAGATTGGTACATTTTTTCACGGGCGATATATGAAAGAAAAAAATGTAAAAATTTAAAAAAAAATTTAAGAAAAGAAAACACACATCGCACCAATAAGAGTTTCGAAATTAGTTATAAGGGTATCCGTTCTACATTTTCTGCAGTTATATGCTATAAAAAATGCATCCAATCAATTGTTTATGTTTTGAAGGTCTCGGGTCTTTTTTCCCGCATTTTTTCTTATGGCTTTTTCTAGAAGCTTCGGGTTTACCAAAATGAGTCAGAATATTTTAAACAATGAGCAATCTGGGAATGCATGTAATGTGAAAAAATTAAATTCGAAAAATTTCAGATTTCTTATGGAATTCTAAGATTTAATTTAACCAGATTTTTGTATTTTTGGTTTTTTCGACCTCAAATATGAAAATATAAAAATGGTTTCTCAGACTTTTGTGTCAGTAGCACAAGATCTTTTTTTGACCTCATTTGAGATATTTCAAGAAGAAAAAAAATTCTGAAATTTGGAAAAAATTCACTTCGTATGACAAAAATCAAATTCTCTAGATAATAGCGAAGAAATAAGTAAAATAAAATTTTACAGGATGAAAGGACGAGTGATTAGAAGTTTTGGGCAAAGTTTGAAGGAAATTGATATAAAAGTAAAAAATAAACATATTGTTTAAAAAATAATTTGGTTAAAACACAGTATTTCGAATTCTAGACAGCTGACTTAAAATTTTATGAAAATTTTCACTCTCAACCTCAAACGTTGATAGTTATCTGTATTCCCAAAAATTCAGGTCTTTCTGATAAACTGTCTTCTAGGAAAATGCCGAAAAACCACTTTTTTCAATGCGGGAGAAAAAGACCCCCGACCGTTTTGAACGCATTAAAACAACCCAAATGACAACAAAAAAATTTTCGAAAATTTTGCGTTTTTTTTCGATTTTTTTTCTAATATTTTTCTCAAAATTATGTTCAAAATAAACGTTTGTGTCAATTTGACCACTAAAACTTCAAATAATCGGGTGACGTAAGCCAACTTCTCTTCAGTGTTCCTCAGCTTTTCTTTAGCGCCTACTTTCGAAAAAATCGAAGCACATTTTTTTTCGTAAATTTTTTCACGTGACCTTGAAAAATTATATTTTTTTTGGGTAAATTTGACAAAAACGCCCACGTGAAAGTTTCTGTTTGTTTGAGCTAGCTTTTGCAAAAATTTGAGTAAATTTTGAAATTTAACCTAGGAGAGATAGATTTCCGATTAAAAAAGTCCAAAAACGGTATTTTGGACCGTTTTTTACTGTATTCGAGAATAAATATGCACTTATCGACAAAAGCTTACCAGTGAAAGTTTTGTATACTAATATAAGGTATGTTAAAAATTTGAGTTATTTTCAATTACCCTTGGAGGATGATAGATTTCCGTTCTCTTAGGTGTCTTGTGCCGCTTAGGTGTGAAGGTGTGTCATACAAAAAAGTTTTGGCAAATTTTCGCAAGTGAAGGCTAGTTCTACAAAACTGGCTAATCTGAATAATATCCTTGAAGCGTGTTTCCTTAATATTTTATCGAGAATATGTCAATTAGGGGACCGGGTACCCTTAAATGCCACGCAAATCGCCAGACCTAGAGATCTCCTTCTAGATATATTATTGACTTTACCCCAATCTGTGAAGTTATAAAAAAAAAAAAAAAATACAAAAAATTATCGGAAAAAATTTTGAAAATTTCTGAGTAATTTTAATCTCAGAAAATGTATATTGTTTAAAACAAATTACAAAAAAATAAAATTAAATTTATTGTGTTCAAAAACTAACTTGACAAACATATTACCTATTTTTGTTAATGGTTTCTAATTCATTTTACTGACGCCACAGCCTAAACCAACATTGTACCATTTTTATAAATAAATTATACGCGACCGCTAACCGCTCAAATTTTTCCAAATATGATTTATGGTTTTGATATCTGACCTGAACTGGACCA
>SCLH01001353.1:79646-91830 GCA_004367855.1 Oikopleura vanhoeffeni
ATTAGATTTTAGAAAAATTAATTTTTTCAAAAAATAAGTAAATTTATTATTAAAAATGAAAAAATCCGTTTGTTATACATCTAATAGTTAAATAGTTCGTTTTCAAAAAAAAAATTGTTGTTAAAATTTAATTTTAGAAAAATAACATTTTGAGATATATTCAAAAATAAAAAAAAATTGTTGGGTTTTTTTATCGAAAATTTTCGATTTGTTAAAATCATATTTTAGAGAATTACATTTTAGATAAATTTTATTTTAGACAAATAAGAAGATTATTTTTTAAATATATTTTTTTTTAAAATAGTTCGATTTCCGAAAATTTCGAGTTGTAAAAATTAAATTTTAGAAAAAATAAAAAATTAATTTTTAAAGATAAAAAACAAATAGATACAAAAAAGTTCATGAGTGAAATTTTTTTTTTTTAATTCTCTAAAAAATGTACTTTTCCGATTTTTCATAACTATCATACTATGATAATCATAGGTTTAAATGGACAAAGTCGATAACACCTAGGCTATGATTCATATTATCTAATGTAATAATATTATGTATATATCCCTTGTTCACACTTTTGTTAATATCCCGGCCCAATCAACGAAGTGTTTTGAATGAGAGCAATTTCATTTGGGAGTGGTGGGAAAATTAGCGAAGTATTATTATAAAAGAGGGCGCTGCGGAGCAAACAAGATAACTAAAAAACAACTGCTAAATAATAAGCTCAACTTTTTTGCAGTAAAATTATCGCTAAGAGTAACAATTACTTTCATTTTGAGATGAAAAAATCATTANCCTATCGAGCATAGACGCGATCTGATATATAAAAAGGTGCTTGGTAGCACTTTTCAGTCGGAGTTGTATGTAGAAATAACCAGCATGATACTGCAGTCCTATTACGGTGTGAAAGTTGCCAAGCGTTAGACGCCAAATAAAATCAAGATTGCAGCTATACTATAACCTAGATCGAATATTGAGATATAAAAGGGAGAGACTAAAATGTACTGGATGCCGCGTACAGAAAAAAACTGTAATAGGAAAATCGTTTTACAAGAAAATCATCATCTGAATAATTTAAAAGGTTTATAATAAATACCAGCCATAGTTCTGCGAATATATATTGCAACGATTTCTTCACAATAGTGTTGAATTGTGATATAAGCTCCCCAGAAAAATGATACCTTTATTTGATAAAATTCTGATAAACTTGGCCAGTTTCTGTGATATTGAATTAATTTATATATTATGCATAAAACTGACGCTTCAAAGATTGGATTGACCAAAATTTCCCGCACCCATGGCGCGCCATTTCTATGAAAAAACATTACGGTTTCAAGTTTTTTTTTATTCGATTTTTTGACATTTTTTATAAGCTAACCATATCTAGATGGGATCCCCTGTTCCGATCGACTCAGCGTTTCGTTGTCTTGACCTGCTTTTGACCAATGAGGGCACCGGATTTCAGTTTTTTTGATCAATAAGAGCTCCGAAAAGCGTTCAACACGAACGCGAACCGAAGGAACAGGGGATCCCTATCTTAGATATATCACTTATATCATATATCCTTTAGCCAACGCGAACTTCATCTCAAAAACAGTCTTACATCTCCATAGCGCCAGTGTTCGAATTCCCACTAAGTTGTCTTAGTGATTGTCTGCAGGTATTCTATAGCAAGGTATTTTGATATTGTGGGACCGCTCAATTTGATCGGTGATGTAGTTACTCAAGCACATCACTAAGACATGTTTGGACAACTAATCAAGAGATATTTTTTGTAAAAACTGATAACAAGCATTCAAATTATCGACACAATGAAAGAAAACTCTACTACAAACTGTGAACTGGCAGTTGAATTGACTGAAACTTTGAGAATTGCTTCCGATGCACTCAAGGTTAAATCTGCCAACAAAATAGGCAAGAATATGAATAATTTAGCAAAAAATCCAAAATAAAATTAGTTAAGAAATACAATGCATTTTTACCATCTCAGGCTTTAAAGACTTTGAAATTTATAAACTTATGAATAAACATAAGCTACTTCAAATAAAACATTATAAAATACTACTGCTATAATAGACTTAAATTATGACGATTAAAAATGCCTCCTTGATTGTGGCTCATAATTTTCTAATGATAAAATATTTATGAAGGGATTTAACGGAAATTAAACAAAAGGATAACAAATTCCCAAATTGGTACTAATTATTTGAATTTAAAAAAATATACTTCATTTAAGATTTCATTTTTTGAACCCTACATCCAGTTGCATACGATCTAAAATTTGTGATATTAAACAAAGCTCTGTGCACATTGTTAAATAAACATATCAATAAAACCATTATAAATAATGGTGATTAAAAATGATCAAAAGTTTATTTACAGTATCGAGATTTGTTATATCCCAATATTCACACTTTTGGTTGCATATTCCGCCCAAATTAGGAAAACGTAGTGTGTTTATTAAGCAGTAGGGCCGGGATATTAACAAAAAAGTGTGAATAGGGCGATTATCGAAGAAACTATTTCAAAAGGGTGTCGTCAATAAATTCAGGATCAAGAACCAATTCGTATTTCGAGCATGATCTATTTATGAAACTTGAAAAAAGTACGAGGCAATTAAGCGTGTCGGACATTATTACGGGGTAAAATGACTTTTTACACACTTTAAAATTCGGTGTAGATTTTGAGATATCCGGTCTCATGGGATCTCAATCTGCTAAAGTCAGGAGCTCATTCGGCCTATCAAATAGCGTCTATTTATTTTGGCGGGAGAGTCTTAGCAAATATATAAATTAAAGGGTTGTAATAGGCTGGAAAGGCTTTTATCGAAGGGGCTCATAAACATTTATTATTCCTTCATTAACAATTACTGGAAATTTTAACATTTTGGTTATACACATCACAATCTTTATAAAAATTCTCAGGGAATAGTAGTTCGTAATCTCTGAACACATTTTACTTCTAACTTTTTTCATAGGCACTGATCTCGCCCCGACTCGCGTATAATGAGTGACGCCGAGCAATTTTTTTTTTTCGAAAGTCGTTTATCTTTTTTCGCCTTATTTCAACAATTTGGATTTTCTCAACAACATAATGTATATATTTATAACCAAAAACCTGGTATCGTCGTTTTTCCCATTTTCAAATAACGAAACGTGTATCTCTCTCTTTTTACTTTCATTTTGAGATGAAAAAATCATTAATTTAATTTTTTTAAGTTTATGCTAAGTAAAACAGTTAATCAGTCATAATTCTCCCATAATTAAATAATATTTTGATAATGTGATTCGGACAAATTGGCACCTTAAAAACAATAAAAGTATTGAGAGATCTCTCTGACTAAATAAGCCTAACTTTTTCCCTTATTAAAGTTAAGTTCACTTTAAGTATCTTTAGAAAATGAAACGTGATTACGAAACTTTTACCGCATCAAGTCAACAATTTCTATTTTTAATCATTATTAAAAAAAAATACACTTTGTACCATTTTCACTCATTAACTATTAAAAAATCTCATTTTGCAAGAATTTCCAGGAACTTCAATTCATCTTCTTCTTTGATGTTTCACTTAAAATGCGTCGTCAGAAATTAAACCAAAAAGTTTGGATGAAAATTTAATAAAAATTTGCGATAACAATTAAAGCAATAAAAAAGTTAATTTTCATGAAAAGCTCGGTAAAATATCCAAAAATGCAGGAAAAATGAGAATTATGTTGTTTAATTTGTCCTAAAAATGAAAAGATGGACTTTGAATAAGTTTATTTTCAGATAATTACATTTATTTTAAATTTCTACTTGCAATTTTGGGAAAATTTTAAATAAATAATTGATTCAAATATGATAAAATATCGTAAAAGAAAATTTCCGTATCTGAAAATAGAAAATGCGGGGAAATTGAAGAGGAAGCGCCCTCTTTTTTATTAATAATACTTGCTAATTTTTCCACACTCTCAAATGAAATTGCTCATTTCATTTTATAACCCCCAATTTGCTCTCATTCAAAACACTTCGTTGATTGGGCCGGGATATTAACAAAAGTGTGAACAAGGATATGTATTATTATGCATATATTTATAATGCAATAATATTATATAATTATTATACTTATGATTATACTTATTGGTATATGATTATTATATTATATATGATTCATTTATCAATCAAAGTTGTCAGTCAGGTAACAGCAAAAAACTAAGATCGGGTGCTAAAAATGTGACACACTGAATTTATAAAACAATCTGAAAATTATTTTCAACAAGAAACTGTAGAGATAAAGCTGAAATAATCTTATGTTCAGAATTTGAATGTTGTTTATAAACTGAGCAAGCAATAACGATGACACACCATAATCCAAAGACCGAGACAAAGAAAATAAAATTGAACGGTGTAGCACGATATAGTGCTGGGCCTGGTTTCACTAGAGATGTTCGGCTAACATAGGCTTTGTCAGCAAATTTTTGTGGCTTTCATGTATGATTTATAAGAAATGTTATTAATTCTTGACTTTTTAGACGCTAGAGATCAAAAATGAGAAGGAAACCAGAAATTTTGCCATTTTCATGTTTTTTCGGGTGACCTTTAAATGCCCATTATTTTTCAACCAAAAAGTATCCCATCAAAATAGATTATATTGAATTAAGAGCTTGTGATTGGTTGCATAATTCGAAAATTTTGGTCACCCGTTTTTTCGATTGAAAAAAAAAGAAACTTGTTTCTAAACATATCCCTTTAACACATTTATTGTGATTAAGGTTCGTTTTTTGACTTGCAAATCATTTCTGAGTCATATTTATCGTATTAGATTAAATATTAAAAATCCCCAAAAAATTAATATTTTATCAAATACGATAAATATGACTCAATAATGATTTTTAAGTCAAAAAACGAACCTAAATCATCATAAATGTGTTAAAGGGATATTCAATGTAAGTGAAATATTCTGATTGGTTTTAATGTTTAACCAATCAACATCGGGCTAGGACTTGAAGATAAGAAAAAAAATCGAATCCTACGTATGATTTTGTTTCTATTTTTGAGAACAAATCATAGTTCATCTTTTATCTTATCATATTTATCAACCAGCGGGTCTTCAAACGGATAACTTTTATAAATTCCCATAGGCCACACTGTGAGAGAATATATTAAGTTTTATGATATTTTTTATATAAAATTGAATAAAAACAGTTTTGATTAAAAAAATCAGATTATAATTCTTCTAGATTTAGCTAAACTTGACTTTGTGTGTTTAATCAGTAAAAAACTTTATATTGCCTAAATAGTTGCCTAAAATAACTTGCATTATAAACATTTTGTACAATAGAATTTTGCAGGAATTTGAAGGTTTACAAGGTGTATATATTTGAAATGAAATCTAGAATGAGTGCTTAACCGAGCTCAAATGTGAATTATCTTCGTAGCACGTTTCGCTTAAAAATTTTTTGTGTTCAAAAAGCAAACATTGCAATTTTCTGGTAATAATTGCGTACTCAAAGATCTTTTATTTAATTTATCTAATCTTTGTTCTAAAAAAGTTCCCCGTTACGAAAAATTAACAATAATTTGCCATGTGTTTCCACCCCATAAAGCCATTGGTGATTTTTTGAGATTGACTCTATATTTAAGCTCTCCCGTATTGAACATTAATTTGAGTTAAAATTTTGGAAAACTTTCTCCAAAATATATTCCATTCCTGTTATATCAGTTGGATCAACTTCTTTGGTAGCAGCTAAAATTTCTCCTGGTGAACATACTTTTGGGTAACAGACTCCGTTGTCACCATCATATCCAACATATATTCCACATTCTTTACCCATACATTCCTGCGTTTTATTCTCAATAGTGTGGATGTCGTCGAAACAATTCGTTACACAAGCTGTAAAGTTCTCGATTCCGGTGTATAATAGCTGTTCAATGATAAATAAAGATAAAGTTTTTTTGCTGAACCATCCAGCTTTAAAGTGTTTCAAAAATGTTTGCCTTGCTTGAATACAAATTCCTATTCCGATTATACAGATCGGACAACGGATTCGTGTTCTACGCCTACGATTACACTAGAAAGCATATTTTCGACTTCTGGTTCGTTTAAGAACTCCAGAGACTGACCTGATTGGACTTTTGTCAGAAATATATCCGTCTCAATAGTCGTGTGTCACAACATCTCAACATTTTTTTCTGAATATATTTCAAAATATATTTTTTTTGCATGAGATAAATTATATTGATGATTTTACTAAGGTTACTTTTTTTCGAATTTCTAACTAAAATTTTTTAGAAATACATTCATTTTGTTCTGCATAGAGAAAACCACAATTATTTGAAATTGAATATGACCTATAAGTAGGGTGCGCAGCGGTCAAATTTCTGAGGTTTAAATTAAGAAAATGAGACCAAAACGGAAAAAATATCGGGACAAAAAACTACGAAGAAATTAAATAAATTTTTTTTCCGATTTTTCGGCATTTTGACCAGGAAAAATGACGGTTAAAATCATTAATCGACATTTGTCACTCTCTNATTTTCGCCGATTCTCACAAACAAGTGCATAAGTAACACGAATTAAGGGGGTTGTGGGTGTAAAATCTAGCTTATTGCAAGCAAATTAAAATCGCTATAACGTTGGAAATATAGCAGGAGTGAATACATTTGAAAATGCATATGTTAATTCAAACCGTGAAGATAACTGATAGAGAAAAAAATATTATTTTAATATAATTTTCATGGCCAGAGGGCGATGTTAAAATATGCTTAATTTCAGCTTGTTTCAACTCTAGAATTCGTAATAAAATTCGCATTTTTCAACATATTTTAATACAATTTTCTGGGATTGTGCAAAAACCAGGCACTGTTTGAATGCCGTTTTCTGATTATTTAATTATGATTTTAATCGGCTAAGAAATCAGAAAATGTATTTTTTACAACAATGGAGAATTTCTTTCTCATCATTTTTCGAAAGAGTTGGACCGAAAATTGAAAATATAAGAACGCGAAATTATTGGCGTGTAACTGGAGTACAATCTCGAAAAATTTCATCACAGTTGTATGCAGTATGTAAAAGTTTTTACCTGATGGAGAACAAAAATCAAGCACTCATAAACAAGCACTAAATTTCATTGAAGGTCAACAATTTATCTACTGATTGGTGTTCAATCGAACCGCACAGAGTAGGCGGACAAAAGATATTGCTAATTATTTCGAAAAATGTGTCATGTAATAAATAAAAGCGGCTTTGAATTGCTTGCATATTTTCAACATTTAGCACCCACAACCCCCTTAAGGGTTAATTTGACATTTTAAAATTTAAAATATTAAATTGTCATCAATTTGGGTATTTAATCTGCAAATAAAAATTAATGTTTCTATTTAAATTTTTACAAAATCAGCTTCATAAAAATGAAAAAAGGACTATTTTTGATAACAAAGTTCAAGCCCAATTTCAAGTTCACCGTAGAGGCTTGTGAGTGATCTCAAAAAAATTGCAGAGGTCGACTTCCTTATGAAAATAGCAACTATGAGTCAATTATGTACTGAACGGTCACTAAAGAGCGAAAAATGGTCAAATGTTTGAGATTTCACAGGTGGATTGTTGCTCTCTGGCGACCTTTCAGTACATAATTGACCCATAGTCGCTAATATTTTCATCAGAACGTCGACCCTTCCGATTATTTTGAGAGTACTAACGAGTCACTACGATGAACTTTAAAATTTACGGTAATTTGATATACGGTATTTAAAAAAAAGGGACTCAAATCACATAAAAAAAACTTTGGGGAGGAACTTCAAACGTTTTTAAGACTTTTTTGTCATCACACTAAACTCCAAATAAATCACGTGACGAAATAATTTGAAAATAAGGTTTGGAATATGTCATAAATTAATCCTTATTTCTTGAAAAATAAGATCACGTAACGTTTTTGGAAAATACTGTTATGATTTCGGCGGAATTTTAACATTATTTGTTTACTTGTACCAAAACCTTATTTTCTTATTTGAAGGTCACGTGATCGTTTTTGGACTTTGGTGTAACAAAAAAAATCTTAAAAAGTTCTAAAGAACCACTTCACTTTTTTCAAAAATAGATATAAGTAATTTTTGAAAAATAACAGTACTTCTTTTACCAACCTTATTTCTTGAATAAATGATAACGTGATTATTTTGGGGCTATGGTGTAATAAGAAAAAAATCTTGGAATTTTTTTTTGATCCCGCTCAAAGGCTTTTTTTAATGATTTATTTTTTTTTGCAAAAAATAAGTAATGTAAATTACCGCGTGAGTTTCAAGTAGCGAATCCACAAATATTGAAATGAAGTCGCTTTGAGTGAAACAAAAAACGGGGTTTTATTAACAAAATCGATATTTTGATGAATAGCTTTAGTTTCAAGTAGCGAAGTCAACTTTAGTGAAATGTTTTAACATAGTTGACTATTGAAAGAAATTACTATCTAGACCATTTTTTTGCATTATGTAATACAGTTAAAATTTTCGAAAAAAACGCACAAACGTCAATTATCCAAAAAGTCGATCTATCACTTTGTTAATTGTCATTCATACATGATTAAGGGTCCTTAATTGCGATTAAAAGCCATCTGGTCACGGATGACCAGCAAGACACTACGGGAGTTAAATCACGTGACGCACTTTGAAAGTAATATCATGAAACGCTTCCTTCGTAGAGTATATTTCCTTTTGTGTCTTTCCGAGTTATATCTCTACATGAGCTGACCAGTCCCCAATTAGGAGGCTTAAGCAGTTGTGCTAAGCCATTTCTCCCTTCCACCTGAAATCGCTGTAGGAAAGCTATGATACTCATTTACACAAAAAACAATTAATGATATGAATTAAAGGCCTTCACTTGACAAATCCTGACTATTTGAATGATACAAACAACGCGAGATACTAGCACCCAATCAAAACCCTGGATTGAAGAATAGGTTGATGAGCGGATTCAGCCGATAAAATGCTCGGATTCCGCATTTTTTAAATAGTCACGATCTGTCGGTGAAGGGCTCTTTATTCATATTTCCGATAATAAAAGTCAATTTTTAAAAAATTCAAAGATATTGAATTCGAAAGAAATGTTGCGTTGATGACGAAAATGAATTTTAACAGCAGAAAATAAATAACGCTGAATTTTTATAATATTTTTAAGCTCATTTCTTTTCGTAATAAACATTTTTTCGTCCCAATGTCAATTGTCTTTGCCCCCACGTGTCACATATATGTAAAGCATCTTTTTGACCATCTTCTAGATCTTGTTGGTATTGTACTAATGCAGTCAAACATTTTTCACTGTATGGTATTTGACTCCCATTTTCATTTTGCGCAGCGACGTCTTGAAAAGGGATCAAAAGTATTTTTTTTGTAAAAATTATGCTTAGAGTTGCTCCTGATTAAAACTACTTTTCTTTGATCGAAAGAATAACAGAAAAATAAATTTGGTTAAGATATTCGGCTCACACATTCAGTTTCAATGTATCGGCTGGCTGAAAGCATCTCCACCCCGCTTGCGGTCGAGAAATCGATTCAAATGATTAATGCGTGTTCAGTCAAAATTTCATGATATAATATTTTTTTCAATTTTTCGATGGCTGGAAATGTTTTTTTCTCTAGCAATAAAACTCATTAATGTTTTATGAATATGACCAATGGTCATCGATCATATCCTTTTTCCAATCTAAGTCCATCTTAAAATTGCTAACTATCTCTATAGCGCGTTTGAATCCCACTAATGATGTCTTAGTAATTGCTAGAGTGATTACACATCGATCAACTTTGGCGGTCCCAATATCAAGCACCCTTGCTTATAATTCTATTCAAATCAATCACTAAGACAACATTAGTGGGATTCGAACACGTGCTATAGATATACTATAGTAGAAAACATTTTTAAGATGAACTTACTAAGTTCAATTTAGATTGGGAAAAAGATGTAAAATTGTTAATTCGGAGAATTCTTTTTTCAGTTGTCGGACAATTATTGTTTCGAAATAGTGTAGTTTATACTGAAGTAGTTTTTGATGTAAAACGTGAAATTAAAAAAAAAAGCGTAGGCAAAATTTTTCGAACAGTGTGGATTTTAAGAGATCAGAATGGTCGATGAACGTGTGCTTAACCTCGCTCAAATCTTCAATTAATTTACTCGCGTATCACACAACTCACACAATTCATGTCATTAAGAACCGAAACAAAATAATATGTATTGGCGTTTTCTGCTTAGATATCCCTTTATCACTTTTTGGTTAGAATGCGTAGCAACTACTTCTTTTACGTGTTATTTTAACGTTGTGGCTACGCATTCTAACCAAAAAATGATAAAGGGATATTTTACATGTTAAAAATTTCCGAAACCCCAATCTTGATCATAATTTTGCGAAAAAAAAACAGAAATCCGCCTACACAATTTGTCGACTTCATCATTTTGTCGTTTTTTAAATAAATTATATGAAGTAATAGTAGGTTTCGAAATTTCATAATGATTGTATAATATAATATTTTATTAATCCCGTATTATTTGTGATAATTTTCAATTCTTGTTTCAAAATCAGGTAAAAATCCACAAGTTCTTTCTATGTAATTACTTCCAACACTTTTTGTCTCCACTTCAGATAATAATTGAATTATATCTTCATACGAGGGTTCAAGATCTGGTTTGAATTCATCCTCTCTTGCGAGCAATTGAGCACGAACAAAACAATAATTAAAAAGTAAAATAAATCTCATTTGGATACTATAAATGAAATTTTGTTCATTTATCAATATGGTTAAACATTAAATCGACCAGTGCTTATAAGGAAATTTTTTGAGAGCAATGACGGCATCATTATGATGCAATCTTAATTTATTAAGTTTAATATTGACTATACAAACTTAATAAATTTTGATTGCATAGTAATGGTACTATAATTTATGCGGACTTCTTCCATTTTGTCATTTTATTCTTAGATTTTATTTACATTTTGTCCTCAAATTTCAAAAATTCCCCCCCAAAAAAAAATTCACTGTGATGACCTGAAAAATAAGTCAAGGTTTTGGAAGCCAATTTATCAATTGTAAAAATTTATTATGAAGAACAAATACTGAAATTTTTTTTGGCTATTTGGTCGAATAATTTTTTTTCTTATTATGTTGCATTTTTTATTGGGATCAGAGTCCCAAGAACATTACAAACAATATTCTGAAATCTACTACCAAAATAAACTAATAAAGACAGAAATGAAAATTCTGAAAATTAATTTCTTACCACTAGATGACTCAAACTTATTTTATTATGTTTTTCATTTAAAAATTTTTTGAGCATCGATTCACCGTTGAGTATTTGGATTATCAACGATGATTCATGATTAGGCTGGAAAATTTTAAGCTGGAACGTGGATTTTTTTTTCTGTTCGCAAATTATCTGAATTTACGATGAAATTAAAATTTTAATACAGCAAGATCAAGCGCACGTTCAAATCTCCATTTTAAACATTGAAACCTGAAAATCCCCGAAAAATTCTCCCGTAAAAACTTTTTTATTCGATAATTTTCGTAGTTTGAAAATTCAACCCAAGAAGTTTGTTTTGGTTTTTAGTTAAAACCCTTGGTTTGAAAGTCGAAAATTCCACCGTGCGCAACCCTATTCATGATGCAGGAAAATATTTATTAAAGTGGAAGTTGTGAGTGCTAAATATATTGAATTAGTAAATTTACATAATATTAATGTTCTCAATATCGCTAAATTTTTCTTGCAAAAAAATTTCGTCGATATGCCCCCCCTTTATATCGCCGAATTTGTCAATAGCGCGGGAAAAACCAACGCAATTTCACGATTTCAAGCTAAAATCGTTCTTTCAGTGCCCATATCGCCTAATTGTGTGGGCTTGAGAGGTTTTGACTGAAAATTACTTTGAGTTCATCACGAATAATCATTAAAGTCATTTTTCAAGATTAAATTTCCTTAATCTACTCTTTTGAAAGTTGATTGATTGAGTTAGGTGGATTACTTAATTCTACGCATTGTGGTCATTTTAACTGGTGGTTGAACTTCTTATAAAATTAAAATACATTTGAAATATTGACGTCATTTCGAACGCCTTCGAGTTTTTTGTTTTTGAAAAAAAAACTTTATTTCTGTCGTAAAACTTTCACTAAAATATTTGATAATAAAAATTTGAGCTAAATTACAGCAGGGTCCGGCGTATAGGTGAAAGTTTTTT
>SCLH01001353.1:116688-138839 GCA_004367855.1 Oikopleura vanhoeffeni
AAAAAGGTCTACATTTAGTAAAAACATTATTATTTTTTTTAAAGATGGTTAAGACGAATTTCTAAAAACTGAGTATTTAAGATCTTGTTGTTTTAAAAATAAATTGTGAGATAAAGCTGATAAAGAAAAATTTCAGAGAAATCCAAAAAAAAAGTAGGATAAAATATATTTCGAACGGCTCATCCAAAAAAAATTTCTATCATTTTTCAATAATTAATTGCTAACTTTATGGGCTATTTGAACCTTGAACTTCAATTTCGATTAATTTTGTCCATTCCGGTCTTTTCAAAAAAAATGAAAGCCACTTTTATGGCTCTATGAGTCTAGGGATTAACCAAGCGAGTTCAACGGATCTCAGAAAATTGGAAATATCTCAAAAATTTCATGATAAAGTTAATACAAATATATATAAAAGATAATAAACAGAAGAATTATCGCAAATATAAATTGATTTTTCTCAAAGTTAAAAATGTCGAAATCGGAGGAGTTGCTGGGAGGACAAGGGATATAAGTTATCCCTCCCAGCAACTCCTCCGATTTCGACATTTTTAACCTTGAGAAAAATTAATTTATATTTGCGATAATTCTTTTGTTCATATAACTGAGATATAACTGACGACAATGGTTGTCTGACTTATAATTTTGTTTCTTAATCTTACATTGTGAACTCAGGTAAATCACTGTAAAGCCATGTCGGTAAGTCATCGATTTCTGTTGCTACGATCGTTGGGCTATCTTTAATTTTGCTATGATGGCAACCCATGAAATCAAACTGATAATATTTGCGTTAATAAATCCTTGAAATAATAAAGTCTAGAATCAGTACATTCAACTAAAGCGAAATATACTAATTTTTAAAGTTTTTCGTTTTCTCAGAAAAAGTTATATTATAACTTATAATTTATTAGTAACAATTTGGGACTGAAGATTTCTTAGCTCAAGTTTTACCCGATTTTCGACAAATACGAAAAAATAACATAATCGCAAAATAAGTTTAATCCCAAAGAGCTCAGAAAATCAGTTTAAATCCACTTCTCTTTCTTTCACAAGATAAATTAACCGCAAGTTATTTGAAAACTTCGAAAAGTGCCACGGGCGGAGCTAGAGAGATACAATTTAAACTTTTTTGACACTATTTCGGAAAAGCAAACAACTAAAAATCCGGAAATTAAATCAAGAATTATAAAAGATAAAATAAATTTAATTTTTGGTAGAATAAATAAATTAGCTAAAGACCGATAATAAGGATTTCAAATTAAATTATTTATTTTTCTTAAAATCTTAAGCACGAATTTGCCCAAAGAATGATAATAAAAAATTGAAAACAAAAAATTGAGCCCCAAATCTTCCGAAAGGCGATATCTTAAATTCGGGAAGAGGGCCTCTTAACAGTCTAAAACTCATAGCGCGCCCTTTGAAAAAGCGGAAAGGATCAAATGTTTTCCTAAAAAGAAATTTTTCGCTTAGGTGGTCACAACGGAAAAGCTTTTAACTGAGAAATCGACTTAGGCTAACTTCAAACTACTTATTCGTTGACCAATTTACCGAATTAAATACCATTTTACACAATTCTTTGTCATCTGGGCATAAAAAATAGGCAGCTTAAATGACGTCTAAAACAAAACAAAATATTTTGCAAAAGTATAGTCATCATTTTACAGCAGAAAATTTCTATCCGTGAATTTCTATCCCAGAAAGTCGAATGAAAAAATGGGGAAACTCAAAAATGAATGATTTTTTTTTAAATTTTGGTCTTTTCCCGCGATTCACAATATAAAAAATTGGTATCTCTAGGCCTTCACGTTCGCGTTTTACCAATGAGAGCACCGGATATCACGAAGATAATTCATTATTTTTTGTGCTGTCCTCCATATAGAAAAAGTGAAGTTTTAATCTTGTCCTGTCCAATCGATCCAAAAAACTGTCCTATCCTTTCTTGTCACACAGGACAAGACTAAAACTTCACTTTTTTAACATTATGTATTAATAATTATATTATTAATAATAATACAGTATTAATTTTGTATTAAAAGTAAAATGTATAAATCCAATAATTTCAAGTTAAAACAACTTGAACGAAAATTTCTGGAATCTTTAATTTGGTAAAATTCACGCTCAATGATGAGACATAAAATGATGAGACATCTATATCCCTTTAACACCTTTTGATTAATATAATAGATGTGGGTTGAGGGAGCCAATCCTAACACTCCTAAGACCCCTTCTAGCCACTCATGAGGCCGCTTTCTCTTCTATTCAGCCCACATCTATAAGATTAATCAAAATGTGTTAAGGGATATAATCTGATCGGACCAAAATTATCAAATTTATGCTCTAAAACTTTTGTTATTGCATGTTAAAGTTCAAGATCTCAAATGTATACAATTTCCTATCGACTCGATAGTACCGACCAGACCTCGGCAAGTGTAGCTTGGCTTGGTCGGCTTGGCCAAAAACCAAGCCAAGTCAATCAAAGACACCAACTTTTTTCCGGTTTCCAAGCCAAGCCACAAAAATTTGCTGACTTGCCGAGGTCTGATACCGACTCCCCTTTACTACTGAGAGGCACTTTGGTTTTAAAATGTGAACTATGATCACTTTGTGTACTTTTCTAAGTTGTACTACTATAAATGGATTTCTACAGGGGTTAAATAATAGTTTATTCTGTGTGATCATCTACAGTGGAAATCAGAATGGGAAAAGCCTAAATAACCTCAAATTTTATGCAACGTTTTAAATCTTATAGTGTTATCACAAAAAGTTATGTAACTATCACACCCGCTTCTTTTGTTGATGTCCTGGGGTTACGGTTAGTCGGTAGAATAAACTAAATAACGGCTTTTCGATAGCCTAAAGGTGAAACAGCCAAAAAATAAAAATTTTCCCCTTACTTAATGCTATACCGCCCACGCAATAAAAGCCAAGATATGGCTCAGTTTTTGCCGAACCAGGTTGACACCTTTTTTTCTTGTTGAGTAATTTATTGTGTAATATATTTCCCATGAAGATTTGACAAAATATTTCATGGGGTTATCATTTCGATATTTTTTAGTAAACAAGATTTTTTAAGGATTAATAAATAAAGTTAAAAACTGTAATACAATTATAAAATCAACATCTGGAATTCTGAGAGAAAATAAAAAGTCGCAGTTAAAAAAGGTTAGAAATTAAAGATTCCAATCAGTGTTAAAAATGTGCATCGGGATAAGCGTCGAATGATTATATCTATTACGGTACTTGCTCGGGATTTTATGCCATTTTTTAGCCACAATTTGTCTATAATTTGGATTTTCATAACGACTTATCCGATTAAGTTCATAGATAGCTCAAACTGAAAACAAGCATCTAGTGAATTATAAAATATAATAAAATTGGTCCGAATCGGACCATTTTTTGATTTTTTTCTGAGATTACTGAAATTTTTCAATTATCAGTTAATGTTAACAAAAATAGGAAACAATGGTCGGATTCGGATTTTTTCTAAATATTTGCGCTCAGTTTGAGCTATCTAAGAACTCAATCGAATCAGTCGTTTTCAAGAGCCGAATTAAATAAAAATGCTGGGTGAAAAAGTGGCATGAAAGCCAAGGCAAGTACCGTAATAGCTATGGTTTGAATAGTAATATTCGCGGGGTAAGTATTCTTAAACTAACAGGTATGCATACCGTATGCATTACCTAACGTACTTCTTGACATAAAGTCATACTGGGTGCGTAGGTTCGAAGGAAAATACATGTATGTAGCTGACAAGTGAAAATTAGGTCAAGTGGTATGCTCGCAGATTCATGATCAAACTTATAGGTCATGTATGGCCCATACAGTATGGGGTTTGTTATGCAGCATTACGTATGCTTCTTGAGTCAAGAATCTTGACCCTAAATATTTAACGCTAACAAAGAAACTACAGTGGTTGAAAAAGAAAAGATTAACTTTTTCATGGACACGTTTTCCTGGTATCATGAATCATGATTCATGATGCATTTTCGAAAATCACTAAAAATTTATCGATATTTATGTTATTCTTTTCAAATTATAGATAATTGGTAAACTAAAATTTTTAACGAGAAATAAGTCAAAAAAGCTGAATTTTTAAATTTTGGATTTTTAAGAGTCAAAAGTTATTCATTATCAACAGAGGTTCTGCTGCAGTTGTTTACGAACACGCACAGTGCGATCCAAACTCGTTAAAAATAAACAAACTTTTACAAAGAAATCGTTTTTTGGGAAAAAATATTTTTCCAGAACACAAACTGCCATTTTAGCGATTTAAAAAATTCTTCTGTTATATTTTTTTATTAGCTAAAGCCTGTCAATAGGAAATAAGGTTATATTTTGACTTTTGGATAATGGTTATACCAGTGAGTTGTTAGATAGCTCAAAATGACCACACATACAGGTTGTAATTTATTTCTTGTCGGTGTTTCACGGGTAACTGAAACGAGATAAAAAAGTTTACCATGAGCCTTTTATTTACCGTTTGAGACAATAAGCCCCCAAAAAAAATCAGGTTGGCATCATCATTTATTCTCTATCTTAGAAAAAAAATTATCCGAATTAACTTAAAAACCACTTAATCCTTGTGAACATATTAAAAAAGCTCCGCCAAGGCACCAGAGCCACTATTGTGGCTCTACTTTGAACGTTGATTACAGATAGCTGATTACAGATTAAGGTATACCATATCACGTGAAACACGGTCACAGTTGTCTTCACAACTTATATTTCTGTCGTTAACGATGCACAAGTATCTGGCCTACGTCATGCGTTTGTCGGCTTTGATTTATATCTCATAAATAAAAAGTAATTTATAAATAAGTTAAAAATTTTGATGGAAAAAGCATAATTTTTGATTCATAATGTTTATTTTCCGTATAAAAGCAGATTATTACACTTTTTTTTCTATTATTTTCAAGTAAATATAGTAATGAAGTACAACTTTGGACAATTTTTGATTGCTTTGATTCATTTTTATAATAACTTATGTTTTTAATGGGATACTTGAAGTTGAAAATTTAGAAATTTCACTTCCGAAAAAAAATATCTGCCCCTAGATACAAATAAATTTTTATTTTAACTGTTATGCATGCACACAACACTTTCCTACAAACTGGCTAATCTCACATTTGTATTGTATGTCCAGTTCCGGAATAATTTTCCAGGAAGTGAAACATAGGCGAAAAATTCTAATAAATCAACTGCCCGTGATACTTCAACCAAACATTCGAAAAAAATTTAATTATTTTTTGATACCGAATCAAAATTATTCATAATGTGTTCGAAAGAAAATATTCAATGATCCCGTTTTTGCCTTTTTTAGATGATTTTAGGTATGCTTGAGCCACTATTGTGGCTCTGTGCTCACAAGGGTTAAGGGGGTGGACAGAACAACCTTTCACGGGCGTTTGAGACACTTAATTTGCAAATTGGATACTTTTTCTAAGTGAAGCGGCTATAAAAAAATATTTTTGAGAATAATTTTGTGATTCAATATAGTTAACTAAGGTTAACAATAGACAGTCTATTTTTCAAGTTGAGAAGATATTTACCTTAAATAGAGTACTGATTATTTTATTACTCTAAATTTCCTTACTTAAAACAATAGAGCTTTTTAAATCTATTTTCCTCACTTTAACAAGTTTCTTAATTATATTTGTACGTACTGAAGAGATATTTATTTCTGAAAGTTTTTTTAGGGTGAAAAAAGGTAAAAAATATTTGAAGGTGGTGATTGTGCGTGATTATTAAATATTTTTTGATAAAAAAATAGGCTATCCAAAGAAGTCATGATTCACGAATCGTGATCAGAAATCGGCATAATTGAATCGTATAGGTTGATCTAGTTAGCCAGACCCCTGAATCAAACTTCAAATATCTCAGATTATCCCTACTCCTGCGTTCTCACTGTGACATCACCAGAAAAGACAGTGTCTAATCACATCACACGATTGTCGACTTATATCAAGAATTCTGTGATTTGATTGGTCACTGTCTCTTCTCGTGACATCACAGTGAGAACGCATGAGTAGGGATAATCTTCGATATTAAAGTCTGATTTTGTCTGATAATTCTAGGATTTATTAACAAAAGACTGGTTTGGCAATTATGAAAAATACATCAGTATGTAAGATGACAAATTAACCATGAGAGGGTCGGTGATAACTGCATTTTTGCTCTTATTATGTCATAAAAATGCACAAAATCAATCGTAACGCTTTAAGATTAAGGTTAAAAGCGCAAAGCAACTAAACTAATAACAGAAAAAAATTCGAAATTTTTGCTTTTTTTCGATTTTATCCGAGTATTTTTTTTCAAAATTAAGTTAAAAAATAACGTTTGTTTTAATTTGACCACTAAAACTTCGAAATATTTTTTTTCACTTTTTATAAAATTGAAGCGGGTAGACAATTTGGCAAAAACGACCTTCAAAAGTTTTAATTTGTGTGGCTTGCTTTTGCAAAAATTTGAGTGAAGTTGCAAATTTTACATTGGAAGAGATAGACTTTCCAATGAATAAGGTCAAAAAAACGGTGGTTTTTGCATATTCTAGAATAAATACCACATTTATTAACAAAAACGACTATCAGAAGTTTTGTATACATATGTGTACTAATTGTACAGGTTAAGTGAAAATTTCAAAATTATACCTAGGAGGAGATAGTTTTTCCGTTTCGAATAGGTCGACTTGTAAAGCTTACATATGTAGGAGTGTAATCATACAAAAAAAATTGACTTATTGATATCTTAAAGGCTAGTACTAGAGAATGGCTAATCTTAATGGTATCTTAGAGCCTAACTTGAGGTTTTTTACAAGAATCCCGAACTTCGAACAAAATCATCCATAAGCATATATGGATTACCCGCCCTCAGAGTACAAATCCTAAATATTTGAATGATACAAACAACGCAAGATATTAGCACCCAATCAAAACCTTTGATTGCGGAATAGGCCGATTTCATTGGTCAGATTAAGAAAGGATCAACCGATCAAATGCTCAGATTTCGCATTTTTTTAATATTTAGGATTTGTACTCTGAGGGCGGGTGATCCATATTACTTTATTAATAGCGGAAGTATTGAAACATAAGCTGAAGCTTATGTTTGCTCAGTGATTCATGAAAAATTAATAAGCTATGATACTGTGATTTGCGTCTATAAAGACACCTTCTATAAGGACAATATGGCAGAAAAATGGTAAAAACCTACTTGCTTTTTGATTTTGGTCTGTCCCTCAATAAGAAGAATAAAGCAAAATCTAAGGACAATATCCCTTTAACACCTTTTGGATGATTTGAGAGATGTGGGCTGAAAAGAAGAGAAAGCGGCCTCATGATTGGCTAGAAAGGGTCTTAGGAGTGTTAGGATTGGCTCCCTCAACCTACATCTCTCAAATCATCCAAAAGGTGTTAAAGGGATATAGTAAATTTGTCTATACAACACCTGTTTTTCTGAAAATTCGACTGAAGAGCAAAAAAAAAGGTCTTCATCTTTTTTGGAAAGATCATCGTGTTTAAAAATTTTGGCTTATGTTTTTAGCTCTTCTCGGTAATTTTTGAAATTTTTAGAACAATTTTAAAAAATAAAGACTATATGGCACCAAAAGTTAAAGACAATATGGCAAAATCTCAGCTGTCCTTATAGACGAAAATCACAGCAATGAATTATTATAATAACTTATAAGCTTATTCATCAAATCTTCATTAGATGTAAGAGCTAATTAGCTATACAAATAAATCGTTAGTTAAATAAACTCACAGAAAAAATACTTTAGTTTTTATCTTTATATTTTATCTCAGCGTCACCTACGCATTTCCTGCTGAGCTCACACTAATTAATTTCTTCATCAAATACTCACCAAAAATGAGTTTCGGAGTATTTATTAAGGACTTCCGCTATGAATTAGTAAATGTGGTGAATTAATCATTTTGTATCGTTCAAAATAAAAAATGATAATAAATAATGATGCGAGACAAATTTTTTATAGACCTAGGTGATTTGAAGTTCAGAGTCTGAAAACTCCGAAATTATCAAAAAAAAACTTTTTTGAGGTCCAAAAAGCTTAAGGGGCCCTAAATAAGGGCGGCAAAAGTGGAAGCTCAAAAATTTGCTCAAATTGAAGAACCAGTCTTCCAGATAATTTGAGCCCTCATTGTAATCTGATACAATCTAATTTACGCTCACACAGGAAACTTGAATAAGCCTTAACAAAAAACACTAAAAGCTAACTTCTACTAGAATTTTCATCAATCTCTTCTATTTTTTTATTTCAGGCTCTAAAGCAGTACAAACAATCCATTGAAGCGAGTTTCTGAAAATTTTATTTTTGACGAACAATTGTTTTTTCGTTCAAATTTCGTTAAAAATTAAGTTTCGGCTTTTTAGCGATTTTTGGCAAATGCAAAAATTTTGAATAGTAGCTTTAATGAATTGTTTGTACTGCTGCTTTGGAGCCTGAAATGAATAAAATATGAAAATTCCAGGAAGACATAAGCTATGTCACATAGCTCTTGAGTAATTTTCGAGAGACTCATTGAAGGTTCCTGTGTGAAAACTACTTCTTTAAGTTTTCGCAGTATAAGTTATACTGTATAATTCTATCCAGATAAGCTAAAAAACTCCTGGAAAACTGAAAAACAACCTTATCAGCGACAGCCACACCCTCAAGATAAAGGCTTTCCTTTTTCGAATATAAACCTCGTCTCAATGAAAAAACTCCTGGTGACGATATAGAATTCAAACTTTTAGTTCAAGTCTAAAGCTAAGTATGCGTCATGTGTTCAAGGCATTTGTCCAGCTCTGCCAAAATGCCTGGCGTTTTGCCCTGACTTTGGATTTTAAGCACCAAGCACTCAACTTTAGACAATAAAAGTCTGATTTTTAATTAGTGAAAATTAAGTTTTTGAGCAATAAAAGTGCAGTAAATAATAAAAGTTCGCCTCTGAACCGGAAATTACTAGCGAAGCCATATTACGAAAAAACAAAAGTTACAAAAGTTTTCCAAAACATGAATCATAACTTTGAAGGTAAACTGAGAACTATTATCGAAACTGATCCCTACTGCCCTTTTACACCAGTAAGGCGTAACATGAGTTTGTCCAGTTGCTCAAATCAGAAATGACTCGATTGTCGACTTAATTCAAGACTCCCGCCTATTTCATTGGTCACTTACGCCTACTGGTGTAAAAAGGCGCAGTAGGGATCATTTTCAATTTACAAGGGGGCCTAATATCGCCGAAAGTTTTTTGGCAAAAAAATTCGGCGATATTGGGCACTTTCGGCGATATAGGAACAAAAATAAATTTTGAAAAAAAGGGTAGGCGTTGGAAATGAAGTGAGATTTCAAACAATTTTTCAATTTCATAAGGAGTTTAACGATAGGTTTGAATGACGTGAATCACCAAAATTCGAAAAATTTAATACTCCATCAAACGCAATCAAATAAAAGTTGATTAAAGTAAATTTGGGAAAAATAATCATGTAAGTGACGTCAATCATGACGCATACTAAGTAATTTGAAACATAAATCTCCAAAAAAATCGGCGATTTCGACAAATTAGGCAATATTTGGCACTTTCGGCAATATATGGGAAGAGGAATTATTTTAGCTAAAGATGTTGATTTTGGGCCGGAGCTATTGGGCCCCCTGTATAGCATTTTAAATTAGCACCGGCGACTGTATCGAAGAACCTGCCTAGTGTAATTTTTTTGTCAATCGTCTATGTTTTCATGTTGTTATTGACATAAAAATTACACTAGGCAGGATCTTCGGTATAGCTCACATGCCTGGAATAAAAATTCAAAACTAACCTCGCGAATAAGTCGAAATAAAGTACATGAACAAAGCCTAGAAAGTGAGTGTACTCAAAATAAACTTCAGACGATAATTGAGACATTTTTGTGTCTGACTTAAAAAGTTTTATCTCAACAGAAAAAACATCTATTTGACCTGGTTTGGTATAGACGACAACCACTTGGTAAATAGTAACGAGACTAGGGCTGTAAAGAAAGACATGTCTTTTATACAGAACTAAAAAAATTCGAAATTAGTTGATTTTCAGAATCAGAGAAAGCTTCGGAATATTGAAGTGAGGAAATTTAGATTGCAATTTAATTTTTTATTTGATCGAAAATGTGAAATACGCACTTTACGTTTTCATTGATACCGATAAATCGTCATTAGCCTCTAGTTATAATAATCATTAGTATTTGTGGGTAGTAAAATACTACTACTTTTTTCCAAAAATTAGAAAAAAACTATTAGAAAATTATTTTTGACGGCAAAATTAACCTGAACCGTCTCATAATCTAATTTTTAATCGACGACGTCGATTCGACAATTTAATTATTCAATTTCAGCCATGTCAAGACAATTTTTTTTAAAAATAGTGGGCTATTTCGAAATGTCGTCGGTTTTTGCCGTCTGAGATCAGTTTAGTTGCCAGATTAAAAAAGCTTTCGATCAAATATCGGCCCGATAAATAAACTTGTTTTGTACGAATTGAGGCTAAGATAAATCGTCTGGTAAAAGATCGATTTTTAACTTACGAAAAGATTCAGTGTAAAGATAATATACGTATGAGTGTAATCGTCAGAATAATCCCTGAATTGTGATTTCGCTAGATAAATTATAGACACACAAATTAGTATTGTTTCTCATTAGCCCTCAGTTTTAAATATGTCAGCTGAAAACTTGCTAATCAGCGTCGCACACCCTGCTTAAGGGGGTAGTGGTTGATGGTTTCAGGAGATCTCAGGGGCATAAAAAATGCTCCAAAATAATCTAAGGTGATAACAAAGTGTACTACGGACCAAATCATCAAAACTAAATTTTTGCGTTTTTTCGATCTTTTTTAAGTACTTTTCTACAAAATATACTTAAAAATGTTACATTTGCTTAAATTTTATCTTAAACGTGAAAATATCATCTTGACGTTAGCTAATTTGTGTTCAGTGGCTTCTTTTGAGCCAACTTACAACAAAATCCAAGAACTTTTTAATCGAAAGTTTATCCAAAGTTCCGATTTGATAAGCTGTATTAACAGCTTCAGAAATTTGTTCTTCGAGAGATAAATTTTTATAAATCTCGTAAATATTTTCGAGTTTTTCTTGCCTTGCGATCGTTTTGAAGCGTCGAGAGTTCATTTGATTTCTTTTGACTTTGCGTTTGAATTTTCCCAGATACATTTTTTTNCTTTATTCAGACTATAAAGAGAATTTTTTCCCAACTTTTTTTCCCCCCCCCCCCCCCCCCCCCCCCAAATCAAATTTTCTTTAAAAAAAAAAAAAATAAGAAACAAGCCGATTTCTCTTTTGAATTTTTTGGTCCCCAAATCTGAAAAAATTGAAGAAAAAAAATATGGGTCAAGATGAAACAATTTTTTCTTCTGAACGATTTCTCCGATAGGCCTCGGGACGTCTCTTCCCGATAGTAAATCCCTCAGAATGAATCCTCCGACGATTTCCTGGCGTTAAACGAAAACAGCCAAAAAAACCAAAAGGTCAAAAACGAAATCGAAAAACCAAAAAGCGAGGATTCGATGACTGCTGACTTCGGAATTGAATCTAGGTTGTATTATTCAAAAAGAACTGCGACGAAAGAATTTAACTGTCTTATTTGTCTAAGCGGAACGCTAAAAACGTCGTTAGACGTTAAGAAGATTTATTGAAAATTTTGAAAAATGACGTTTGGTTTTCGGCAAAAAACGCAAAGACACTAAAACGCGGGCTTCGACAAACGCGTCCGCTTAGAGCAAATACGACAGTATGAATAGTTATCAATAGAACATAATGCTAAAGACAGTTTTGTTGAATAATTGGTCAAACGTTTTTTGTCAAGTGCCATTTATAGGGGATACTCGCGTTTGTGGAGGAAAAAGAGTTTGAGAAAATATGACCCGCAGGCTTTAACAAAAAGTAAGTATGCATGATAAAAATAAAGTTATTACGCGCTCAAATTGAGCTATTAAAGCCAAATAATTTTCATAAAGATAAATTCTTTCAATAGGAAAATAAGACGGCTTGAGTTTCAAGTGTGCTTCGATCAAATGGTCTCACTCGACATGATATCGTGGGAAGACGATCGAGATGGTTTGGAGTTTAAGAATTCGAGAAGCGCCTTGAAAACTTAAGGGTATACGGCTCTAATTTGCATATTTCGATAAATATTAGAAACAGGCTTCAAGAATATTATTGCAGATTAGCGTTTGTAGAACTAGTCTTCATTTGCGGTCGAAATGTGTCAAAACTTTTGAAATGCACACACTCCGCGACACATAAGCGAGACAGGGGAGACCTAAGCAAAACGCGGAAATCTCTCTATCTGGAAGTTTATATTTTGACATAAACCTAAATTTTACTAATGTTGAATAATTTAAGTATTTAAAATTATGAAGAAAGCGTTTTTTATCGATAAGTGCTATATTTTTCCTAATATGCGATAAAACCACCGTTTTTCGAGACTTTGTTATCGGAAAAGAATCTATCTGCGTCCTAGGTTAATTGTCAAAATTCACATCAAATTTTTGCAAAGAGTAGCTCAAAACCAATAAAATTCTGAGCGAGCTTTTATTTTCAATTTCGACTAAAAAAATCAAAATATGATTTTTCAAGGTGCAGTGAAAAAATTTCAAAAAAAAATGTGATTCGATTTTTTGAGAGATGGGGCTCAAAAGAAAGCTTGAGAAAACTTAAAAGAGAAAAGTTGGTTACGTCAACGCGATCTTTTGGAAGGTTTATAGTTGTCAAATCTGACACAAACGTTATTTTTTGAACATGATTTGAGATAATTCTTAGAAAAAAATCGAAAAAAACATAATTTTAAAAAAATCCCTTTTGGTTTGTCATTTGATTTGTGGACATTTTTATGACAAAATAACTGCAGAAAATGGTAGGAGCCGGAATACCTTAAGGAAGGTTGGACATGCAATACTGTTTGCACGATTGAAATTTAGATATATAGGATACATAAATTAAAAAAAAAGTATGCGTTTCCGGTCAAGCAATGAAACTGAAAGACATCTTTGGCGACTATATAAGATTTGTTATTATCGACGGTCCCTAAAGTCATTTTAGACCATATTTCTTGATGATTTGCCACATTACCGAGAAAAATCCGAAATAAAAATGGTTATGGAAAAAAATGGAATTCACTCCGTGAAAAAAATAACCAAGAAAAATATGTTTAAAAAAAAAATATCATTCTTTAATTGAGAGAATCAGGCTTCTTTATTATTTTTTTTCATTTTGGTTTCTGCTAAGCGTTTTCGTTTATATTAAACTATCATCCCGCCAATTTAACGATATGAAATTTTTACTATAATAAAACATACAATCAAATGTCAGCAACATAATCTAAAATTTTCCTTTCGACATTGGGCTTTATTTAAAAAACAAATTATTACTTTGTTTTGAACTAAGCGAAAATATGTTCAGTGTTCTCTTAAATAAGATAGAACGAAATAGACAGCATTTCTGATGATCGGAATCTGGATCTTAATCTTTCATAACATTTCCGATTTTTTTTTGTAAACTGAGAAGTGAGATTTAATAAATTCGTATTCTTTTTCTTAAAATACGTTAATTTGAAAGGTTTTGGCCAATTTTTGTTTGGCAAATTTTAGAAACGGATGGAAAACAAATTTTTGGACAAAGTATTTTCGTCGAATAATTTCAAAATTTACGTTTTTCGTTAAAACCAAAAAAACTCTGATTTCGTCAAGTTCTAATCGTTTAATAATAATATTAAAAAAATAATTTCACTATAAAAGGATGGCTCAGCGAATAACACGGCAAAATATTTTTAGTTAAAGACGCTGGGCTCACCGCATTTTGAACCAACAGCGATCAGGATCAAAAACTGAAAATTTTTGATTAGAACTGTGTTGCATTTATTGCGTAGCCATCTTTCATATCGAAATTTATTTTTCAAAATATATATTAAAGGCGAGTTATGAGAAGTTTACAAATCAGTTTTTTCGGTTTCACAAAAAACGTAAACGTTTAATTTAAAAATTATTCGACAAGAATTTGGTTAGGAAATTTGTTACTTCTTTTTTTGTAAAATTGATAATTGCAGCTTTCCGCAAGTTTTGATGCTGGAAAGAAATTGAGAGATCTTGTCAAATATGTTTTCGTAAAATGTATAGGTTTATACCATTCAGACTAATTATATTAATGACTAATTATAAGACAGCGTTCAGCGGCACATAAATTTTTTTTATTTTTAGTGTTTGAACATTTCAAACAAAGTTATAGACTTTGAAAGTAGTGAGAAATACCAGCATTAAAAATTGGCATCACGTTTTAGCCCGTTTCTGAAATAACAGTTATCCATGAAACTTGAATTTGGCAGTAACGAGTAATAATCGGTAGTTTTGTTAAAGTTTTTTCTGGTCTAATCCGTTTTCAGCAAAGTGATTGTTGAAACTGAGGGTAATCTTATAGCGCGAGTTCGAATTCCACTAGTGTTGTCTTAGTGTATGTTTTTGAGTAGAATACTAAGCGGGGACTTGATTTTTTGGAGCGCCAAGGGTGATTGGTGGGTAATATCAGCGATCAACCCCGGTAATATCGATGCGAACAACTGCACCATTTTTTTTGGGAGTTGAAATGATTTTGAAGAATATAGCGATTGCGATGGTGGTATGAGGTGCGAGTGGTAGTGAGCAGAAGGAGATTTATTGGCGGGGTTTAATATTGAGAGTTCAATTAAATAAAACAAAGGAATAATTTAATCTGAATAGAGTCAGAGAAGTTGTGAGGGCTTAATAAAAGAATATTGGATTTGAAGTTTATCAAAGTTCCGATTTGATAAGCATATTACAGCTTCAAAATTTGTTCTTCGAGAGATAAATTTTATAAATCTCGTAAATATTTTCGAGTTTTTCTTGCCTTGCGATCGTTTTGGCGCGTCGAGAGTTCATTTGATTTCTTTTTGACTTTGCGTTTGAATTTTCCCAGTACATTTTTTAAAATCACGCAATTTTACGAATGATTTTTTGAGAGGAAGTTGACCGGCACCACAGTCTCTCTTTGCGCGATTTAAAGATTCAAGGGAATTTAGTCGAAAATTATAACTTACTGAATTGGATGTTCTATGTAATTATATAAGTCACATCAAATTGAGCTTTGGAGGAAATAATACTTTAATAAATAAATTATCAATAAATTTTTTCGATCGGCATTTTTTAAGCAAAATTTGTTGATTATCATTTAAAATTTATGTTTGAATCGCATAATTTCTTCTAAAATTTCAAGGGCAGTTTAATTCAAAAAATGGCAGCCCGGTTTAAAATTCGCCAAATTTCAATAAAACTTGGATTTTTATAAAAATCGACCTGTGTAAACGATTTTCAGGTGTTCATAAAATTTCGAAGCAATGTACACTAAAAGTGTTTACAGGTTGTTTCCGGAATAATTATTTAGTAATGAAGTTAATAGTAGCTCTCACAGTCCACAATGGAAATAATGGTTTTAAATTATTTTCATAGTTTTTCAAAATATTTTGTTTTTTCAAAAATCGAAAATTTTCATCATAAAAGAAATTTTTTTCTTATTTTTTCATACCATAAAAAAAATAATTGGGTTACGAAAACAGTACGCATGGTCATTTAAAAAAGATGGCTAAATGTATACCTGAGAAAATCAGTTCGATCCTCGTCGGAAAAAGACATAGGAATAATTCGGAATTCCATATGGATTTCGGATTCGAGGTAACAGGGTAAAAAATTTCCAGTTTGCAATTCCGGTGTGTTGAACCGTTCTTTTTGTTTCCTGGAATTCTATTTCCCCACTCGATACACTTGAATATTTATTTTAATGTAAGAAAATTTGAAAAACATAGAATGTTGAACATCGAAACGTAAAATTTGAAAATTTAAAATGACTAAATTCGAAACGTTTAAGTTTGAAAAATTAATGTATGATTGTTAAATATATAGAATACAAACTTCAGAACGGAATCCATTAAGCAAATCTTTTCTTTGATGTATTTGTGCCGACCGCTTGTTATTTTTCGCGCTCAATCAGATCATCATAGTTTCTAAGCGCATTCCAGGCGGAAGCTTGTGCATTAATTTTGCACTTATTAGAATGGATTGATCGCCGTGTGTGCTCAAATCGAAACTCTTTTTTAAATGCCGCCTCTTCCCCAAAATGTGTATATGTTCTTATTTTTTCTTTACGAATTTCGTGCCGATCACGACCATTTAAAATATCAAAATTATAAATTAAGCTCCTTTGAAATACAGTATTTCAAATACTGCAGAATGCAATTTGTATTTTATCGAGCCGATGCTTGGACAGTTATACGCATCCGCTTTAGAAACTTTATTTCAAACAATCTTCGTAAATTTATATTTTTATGATATGAATGATTTGAAATTTTTATAAAGACTTGCAAGTCTAACTAGCACGTGAGACGATTTGAAATGAAAAATATGAAAACTCAAAAGAAATGTTTCGATTTAAATTGCTCATTTTACTCATTTTTTAGATTTTTTCTCAACTTTGCATGCCTTCAGTTTCCCAGTTGCAAAAGATGCAAAATCACTGTTTTCAGGGTACTTTGGAGTGTAAAAATAGCACACCATTGCTGAGAAACACTCAGAAAGCATAAATTTATCAAAAAACAAATCAAAAATTAAAAAAAAAGATCGAAATTTTCATTTTCGAAAATTTTTCTGCGTAATTTTTATTGTAAAACATTCAAACCTAATTTTCAACTAGACAAATTTGAAATATCAGAAAGCTCTTGGCAGATTTTCTTCTCGGCATCACCCAAGCTTTAATTTGATGGTACTTTTGGCTAAATTTGACGACTTTTACTTTCGAGTATTCACTTCCGGTTTACAAAAATGCGATTTTCTAGAATTGCACACAAAATTTTCAAAAACTAGGAAAATCTTCCAACAGCATTTATTAACTAAACTGTGATACGGTGATATACAATAAGTTGACTGAATAAAATTCTTTATCAGATGATACCATCTTTAACCAAATACTGTTATTATTATTTATTAATATCAGCAACGTTTCGATTTATCATTGTCATTGACAATTTGTCAAGCTAAAAGTTTTACACACAGAAGTTTCGAATCTTACTAAAAATACAGAGTCTAGAAATTACGATTCTGCAGAAATAAAGTGGGCTAAGATGAAAGTTAAATTTTCAAGCCCTCGTCAAAATAGTGAAAAACTTTCGTGCTTTTTTTGCTCGTTAAGATAAGGTTTATATATGGTTTATATTATGGATCACCCGCCCTCAAAGTACAAATCCTAAATATTTGAAAGATGCGAAATCTGAGCATTTGATCGGTTGATCCTATCTTAATCTGACCAATGAAATCGGCATATTCGGCAATCAAGGGTTTTGATTGGGTGCTAATATCTTGCGTTGTTTGTATCATTCAAATATTTGGAATTTGTACTCTGAGGGCGGGTAATCGATATTCTGATGTAGAATTTCTCAGCTTTTTTGAGGTGATCAAAAGAACGAAAGTTTTTCTGAACTATACTGTTATTTGTTAATAATTATGATGTCAATTTCAGCTCGTTACATTTCATTTTTGACCCGGTGAAAGTTGACGGTCAACTACAAGGTTATCGAATTTTATTTGTTAATTCAATCCAAGAAATCTCCGAGTTCGAGTTTGGAAGGAATGTATCATCAACCATATGTGAACTTTGTACGCAAGAGGTGCTGGAGAGCAAAACAAATTTTTATGATTTAAGAAGGATTGATTCATGTTAAATTCCAGCGATGACAATTTTATTTAGTTTAAGTCATTATTTTTAGAAATATTGACGGTACAAATGCTGAAAATTTCATTTTGAAAAAAATTTCGTCATTTTTGGCATAAATGATCAATAAATTGCGCGGTTGAAATTGTGCTCCTTTACCATAATTAACCGAGATATATTTATCACGGGGGCTGGCACATAATAGCTAGTTTTTAGACAAAATTTGTATATAATTCGGCTTTTTACAACAACTCATCCGATTAAGTTCTCAGATAAATCAAACTGAGCGCAAATATTTAGTGTATAATAAAATAAAAAATGGTGCGAATCGGATCATTTTTTTCTGAGATTACTAAAATTGTTTAATTATCAGTTAGTGTTAAAAAAAACGAAATAATGTTCTGGTTCTGATTATTTTTTTTTCTCTGAATACAATTGTGCTCGGTTTGAGCTTTCTGAAAAGTCAATCGGATGAGTCGTTTTCAAAAACTAAATTATCTAAAAATTGTGGCTAAAAAACCCGGCTAATATCTTGTTCCAACCACATTGAATCGAAATCGGCGCAAGTTAAATACAAACTCGAGTGTGTGTAATTCAGTGTGTTGAATGCATAAATGTTGGGATGGTGAGAGGGGAGAGTACAGCCTAGACTGTCCGCGATCTCAAAACGTGAAAAAGGGGTTCTTTATTTAGATCCAAATGGTATTGGATCGATTTTAAGGTCAGTAGGATCATTTTTTCTCAAATATTTTTTTTTCAATTTTGCCTTTTTCAGGCCGAAAAACTCACTCAAAGCTAGAATTTTTGGACAATATTTAGTAAAGTAGCGTTGGAGTTGACTGAAGTTGCATGCTCAAAAGAAAAAATATTTTGGTTATTGAGAAAAGAACCTAGCGGTCAATTTGAGTCATCTCTTGTTTTTCTTAACCACTGCGATCGTAGTCAAAATTGAGTTTCCAGAAAGAAAATATTGTTATACTCAGTACAGGGGGGTGCGGCGTATAGTTATACGCGTATAGTTGGAACCCGAGATAAAACCTACGTAAGCCTCCGCAAAAACCCACGCTTTTGAAAAATAAATTTATTCGTTCCTGGCGTGCGGCGTATAGTTATAGAGTACGCGTATAGTCCGGATTACGCGTATAGTCCGGGGTTTTGGGCGACGAACTTTCTAACTATACGCCGCACCCCCCTGTATAACAAATTTTGCAATAGGGCTAACACAGAAAAAATAGATAATCGATATAAAGGTCGTATGAATCTGAAAATTTATGTGCCAGAGTAATTTTCGACGCTGAAGATTTTGGTCAAAATTTTTTTTGCTCCAATCTGCAGGTGGCACTGTTCGAAGTGCATTTTAGGCTTTATCTCATGGTTGGTAGGTCGTAGGAGAGTAAAGTTTGCACCAAAATTCTTAGAATTCAATTTTGAGTTAGATACATGCAGACATTTTTGAATTTGGTGGAAATTTTTTTTCGGGGTGTGGAGATGGCGAGCAAAAATTTTTTTCCCAATTTTTTTTCCCATATTTAAAAATTTCCGCACTCATCTGATTTAGAATTCAATTCTAAGAATTTCGGTGCAAATTTTATCTCCTTGCGACCTACCAATCCACAGAAACCGTGCTGAGTGGCCTTCTCTATTTTGTCCACGGGGCCAAGTTTGGGGATGCTCTGATCGCGGACAGTCTAGTACAGCCCCTCGATCGCGTGGTAGATCGCGAGGGCGCTATGTGGCGTTACATGGACCATGTATTTTGCGCATGATAATTTTTTATGATTTGTTCCATCTCACTTCAAATTGGTTGGTGGCGTTTCTTAACTGAAAGCCTTGGCCATAAACTGACAATACATAATTACGAATTGATGGTCTTTTAATGTCCGCAATTGTTCATTTTAAATAAAAATAACGAGTATAAGCTTTGTACTATCGATAAAAAAGTAAAACTTTTCTTGACTGCCTCATAAAATAAGCTCGAGATAAAGGAAATATTTTTAGTAACTTATTAAACAATGAATTTTTAGAAGAAAGAAACTAGAGTGCAACTATGAAGATTGAAGACGAAGAAAGTCCCGCAGAGTTATTCTTTCAAGAAGTGAAACCGTTCTCATGGTAAATAATTTTTTTAATTTAACGTGTTTTGATACAATATGGGGACATAAATAAAGTTTTTTGTTAAATAATAAAAATCGCTTTGGCGCTCAAAATATCGTCATAATTTCTAAAGTTTTTCATTTGAATAAGAAGTCCTTATTAAGGAGTTTTTCAATAGGTTCACATGAAAAAAACAAGAATGTGGAGAACTAAGAACTCTACCAAACGCATCAAATTCAAATTTCGAAAAGATATATTTGGGAAATTCAATCTAAAAATATGACGTCATAAACAACGCACTCAAAGTCATTTGTGACAAAAGGCTCAAATTACGTAGGCATTTTCGACGGTATTGGCTTTTAGGGCGATATTGGCTCAGGAAGGATTTTAGCTAAAATTTGTTAAATTGCAAAGGTTTTTTTCGGCCATTTTGGGCCAGCGATTTAGCCCCCCCCCTGTATTTTAATTCAAGCTAAGTTCGCTTTTTTAATTCAGAAAATAATATAAATATGGGCGATCAAGAGCTTATTTAACGCTTTACAGTATCGTTTTAATTATAAAAAGTGTAGCCCAAATAATGATTATCTTTTATTCTTAAAAAATCTTTAGATTCTTGACGCTTAACTTTTAAGGGGGTCGGTGCATTTTGACAGATACGGATATGGGCTCTTGATGAAAAACTTTTCACTGAGTTTATATATTTATCTCGATATACTATGTTTGATAATCCAAGTAACTTTTGTAACTACAGAATTTTTGAATTATTGTTTTTTAAAAAAATTTTGCGTTTGATTTAAACTTTTCGAATTCGACAAATTTTTGAAGAAAGTTCCGAACATTATAAAAAATGTCTTATTTTTTGTTCAATTTTTATCTTCATTGTTTGTTTCAAATCAACGAAAAAAATTATTTAAAATGGCCACTTTAATTATTCGCTTAGGTGACCACATATTTTTTATATGCTATTTGAAAAATCATCTGACATTTTTTTGGGATTTTTGGTCGAAACTATTTGGAAATATTTTGAAAATTTTCTTCATTTCTTGTTTCAAATTTTTCAAACTAATTTTTCTGGAATCCTTAGCTTAAAATATTTGGAATAGCTACTTTCACTATATTTTAATATGTCTTCGTTTTGTTTCTTCGCTCTTGTTAATACTCTGAATCATACTATTTTAAAAGAAACTACGGATCCGCAGAAATACTCCAAAGCCCTCATGATCCGGAATTAAAAAAATTTTATCACACTCAAACTTGCCGAATTGATAAGTCGACCAATCCACCATTTTGAATTTATCTATTTTACTCATGCAGAAAAATATTTCTTTCGATGTGGTAAAATTTCGTTTTTTCCGGTTTTTTTCACAAATTTACATTTTCGATTTTGACGTAAAAATCGTGTAAAATAACTTTTAATAAATCCGAGACGGTGGTCGAAAGCGTATTTTAAGGCTCCTAAGTAACAGATAAAAAATAATAAATTTACTGTTATTTAGACACCATGGAAGCAAACACGCGTTTTCGAGTGTTTTTTCAAAAGACGATTTATAAAGTAAAACTAATCAATCTGATAAAATTCAGATTATACAAAGTAAGCTGAAAAGTGGTTTTCATTCGAAAATTTTGAAGTGGCAAAAAGTTTCCCATCAAGAAAAAAAAATGAAAAAGTGCAAATCTGTCAAAATGCACCGACCCCCTTAAACTTTTTAGTCTCTAATTCACTTGAAAATGTAATACAACGAAACGTTGCATTGAAAAAAAACTGTTATTATGTTTAAAATTTTAACTTTATATGGTCAGCACAGAAACTTTTCGAATGATAAAAAACTGAATTTAAGTAAACGCAAAGGATAAAACTACAAGAAATAAAGCGCTCTTATTTGATATCAAAGCGCTCTGTGACGAGCGTGGAACCGTGAGACCACCAACAAGCGTATTTTTTGCTTCGTTAAACAGTTAAAACTAGTTTAACTCGGTTTAACTGGTTAAAACTCGGTTTCAACAAGCTAAAATCATGACCGTTTCCTACGTAAATGAATTTCGGACAAATATATTTTGCAAACACTGCGACTTTATTTCACGTTAAATACACAACAATAGTTGATGAAAAATTTCTAGACAGTATCTCGAAATAGTGTCCACTCAGTAATTTATCTTCAAAAGTATTAGCTGATTACATGAATAAGTGTAAAAATACAGCCTGAGTCTTTTCGAATTTCACGCTTTTTTATCTAGACGGCTAGACAGAGGTTTTAAATTTCAGTCAAATTGATCACTCTATATGTCACGTGACTTTTGTGTCCGCTTTTTCCCCATCTCCT
>SCLH01001353.1:140329-169512 GCA_004367855.1 Oikopleura vanhoeffeni
TCTCTATAGCGCTTGTTCGAATCCCACTGATGTTGTCTAAGTGATTGTCTTAGTGATTGCTTGAGTGATTACACATCGATAACATTTAGCGGTTCCATTATCAAGACCCTTGCCTATAATCATATTCAAGATAATCACTAAGGCAACATTAGTGGGATTCGAACACGCGCTATAGAGATAGTAAGCGTTTTTGAGATGGAGTTCCGTTCGGAAAAGGATATGATTTAGTGGCCGCTCAAATAAAGACGATTTCATTGACTGTTTCAGAGATTTAGGCTAATGATTGGCCGCGCCAGTTGTATTATTCAAATATTCAGGATCAGTTCGTCGAGTGTCTTTAATCCATATTTCCATATTTCGGAAACACCCTGACTTTTGAATTAAAATTTCAAGGTTTTCACTATTGGACTATTTCATATTTTTTTGTAAACTTCAAATAAATTATTATATGGATTACCGGACCTCAGTACAAATCCCAAATATTTGAATGATAAAAACAACGCAAGATATTAGCACCCAATCAAAACCGTTGATTGCGGAATAGGCCAATTTCATTGGTCAGGTTGAGCAAGGATCAACCAATCAAATGCTCAGATTTTGCATTTTTCAAATACTTAGGATTTGTACTCTGAGGTCCGGTAATCCATATGATCTCAAAGTGTTTCAAAAATTGGTCTGATTCTGATCAATTCTTGTTCGACAAACAGTGTGCGTCACTCAACGCGCTGATGCGTTGAAGCACAAAAGCTGAGACGAAAAACAAAAAAACTCATTTGTATTGTGTCTAAAAACTCAATCGGATAAGGCCTTTTCAAAAATAATTCTGATTATTGAAATTTTTTTTTAACATTTTACCGCCAACCCCCCCTTCAAGATTAAATTTACGATGATGAGCATGATTTTAAAATTATCTTTAGGTACCAAGGTATTCTTCTGCTCCTTATGTCTCACACTGCGTTGTTTTGTGGGGCGTTAGTTAATTACCCAATGTTTGGTCAATATGTGCCAGAGTCACACTGTGATTTGGAAACGGATGGGAATCTCACTTTCAAAGAAACGCAAAGTTTTCTCATGAATAATGAAACTTATTTTACAAGAAATTGTCAATTACAAGAACAGTTTATAACGATAAATAATGATTCAAGTTGCGAAAATCACATTTACGATTTGAGTCAGATGGCCGAAACAATAGGTAAATTATTTGCAAGGACACACTTTGATATAAAATTGATATTTATAAGCATGAAATTGTGTACACTTTTAGTACAACTCAATTGGAATTTAATAGAAACATGCAAAGGTTGTACTAAAGGTGTCCAAGCGCTTTTAGTACACTTATTGATTTAATGTGATTTCCCGAAGTTGTTTTGAAGTTGATACATTCATATCACGCAACGCCAGGCCCAGAGATCCACTTTCACCATAGATCGCTGAATCTGAATTCTTTGCTTTTTTTACTTGCTTCTCTCGAAATAATGACAAAATGTTTCCGAAACACCAAATTATTCAATACATTTTAGTTACTAAATTTGATCTTGGCTGTTCAAAAAGTGTTCAAAATTCATTATTGACATCGATAAGTTTTATTGGATATTCAATTGGTTCTGCAATCGGTGGAAATATCAGCGATCAATTTGGAAGAATAAAAACTGTAATTTTATTTTTATCGTTATCGATTATCTCAACTGGTGCTCTCATCATGCTCCCGTCTATTTTTTCATATGGTTCAATGAGATTACTACAAAGTAAGTCAGAGTTTAAAGTTGAATGTACTAAGACATACATTTCTATTATAAATTAGCATGATTTTTTTCAAAAATTTTCAGCTTATATTTTGAAATGAGGACGAAAACGGGTATTTTTCTGAAATCGCGATCGAAATGAAATGCTGCAGCATTGCTGCTGCATTGAAAAAACGAGATCGGGTGATTAAGGGTTGGAAACCAACCCGACTGAGAACACGGATTCTACGCTATAATTTTTATCATTAATCATCATTGAAACCGGTATTGTTTTTTTAGCAGAAAAATTTAAACAGAAAACATTTTGTGAGAAAACAACCATTTCTAAACGAAATATTAAACAAAAACGATTTTTATCATATATTTTTCAACGAAAAACACTTTGAAACAAAAATTTTATTCATAACATATCTAACAAAAACATCCTGCAACAAAATGACTCTTTTTGAACAAAAACTATTTCAGTTTCACTCAAATTGTTGTATCTTGACATCAAGTTCTGCATGATTGTGCATAGACTATGCAGCATAGTGAACACAAGTTTCGGAATAAAAATTCTGCAGCGTTATTTTTTTTTTAAAAGAGATTTAATTTTGTTTGAAAATATTTTTTGAATTTATTTTTAAAAGAGATTTAATTTTGTTTGAAAATATTTTTTTGAAATAATTTTTGTTGAAAAATAATTTTCCATAAAACTGATTCTATTAAAAACTAATTTTAAGTTAGAACTTTTTCATCGGAAAAACTATAATTTCGGTTATCTGAATTTTCAAAGTTCAAAATTTAGATAAAATTTCAAATGAAGAATGAAAGTTGTGAGATGATATTTTTTTTCAATAGTGACGTTTGCAATCGCAGCTTTTGGTCCTGTGATCACGTACGTTTTCGAAATAACTGGTTCGGAATATAGAGCTCAAGTAACGAGCTTAATGACTGGTTTACCTTGGGCAGTTGGACAAGCTTATGTAGCTTTTTTGGCGCAGATGACTAGACACTGGCAATGGGCAATGGTCACTCTTGTTGCAATTGCAGCACCTTTTCCGTTGATGTATTATTTTTTTGTTCCCGAATCATATGTTTTTCTTTGTAGTAAAGAAGGGTTATTAATTAGAAGTAAACCATTATCATCGGAAACTTTTTTCGGGAAAAATATTTTTCGCCGGGAATTTTGAATTATTTTCAAACTACAGTAGTTCAAATAGGGCCTTCATTATGGCCATAAAAATAAGTCGTAGTTTGCCCACACTTTTAACGACAATTAATGTTAAAAATAGGAAATTTTATACTGTCAAATTTCTGAGCTTGAAAATATTATAATATAATATTATCTTGAAAATGTGATATCGAAACGTTGTTTTCAATAAATTATAAACTAATCAATTAATATGAATAATTATTTACTTTCAAGAATGTTCCACAATGTTTTCTGATATCTCCTTTTTTTAGAAAAATAATTTTGTATCAGTTTTTTGTTGACTAACAGACCCCAAAAAAATAATGTGAAAAACGCTTTCTTTCTTTATATTGATAGTTATTTGACATTATCGCTGATTACACTCAGTTATTATTGATTAAAATCAAATTTGATTAAATAATAATAATATATGATTATTTAATTAATTATTTATTATCAAGAAAGATTTAGTTTAATTCAATCATAATAATTAAGCATTATTAAATATTTAAAAAAAAATTTATTTTATATTTTATCATTATTTAATAATTTGATAAATAATAACCCTACCAAAGAAAGATTTTATGATGCTAGAAAAGTTTTTGAAAAATTTCCAAAATTATCTCGAGCTGAAATCGAAGAACGAAAGAAGGCTGTGCCAAAGGTTGAAGATAATCCTATGAATTCGATTATTTCAATGACAAGTTTCACGTCAATAAGCATGAGCAGTAAATCGGGAGTCGGCGCAATATTCAAAAATAAATTCATGGGCTTTCATTTTATTGTATTGTTGACAATGTGGTAAGGATTTTTTTCAAATAAAAATTACGTGGAAAAATTTTGAAAATATTTTTCGTAACAAAATGTTAATTATTCTAATTTATTTTTTTTGTAATGGCGATGATGAGAAATCGTAAAAATTTGTGGGTAATTTTTTATCAAAAATCTTACGAGTAGGGTTTTCTCACAACTAATATTACATGTACTTGTCACAGACTCGGGCCGACACACCTCTCATCTCACACTCACACCATACGCACTCACATGTCCGTCACACATCTACGTTCTCTCCCACAGCGACACGTCACACACCGTCGCGCCCGGATTTCTTCGGCATTTCTGACAAATATTAACAGTCGAAATTATGCGGTTCTGAAATTTGAACACGAAGAAAAATTAAAGCTGGATCGGGTTGGAACGTGATTTTTTTTTCTTGTTAATTCTGGTCGTTAATTTCTTGGATTTCACGATAAAAACCACGGGAAATTAGTTATAATGAGAAAAAAAATCTTTAAGTTTAACCAAATGTAACTGTTAACCGAATATAACTCTTGAAAAACTTAATTTTCTCCGATTTACAAAAAAATTATTCATAATATTAAGGCTTTCTTGTGCAGTATTATTTTATGGCCTTTTATTTTATGCTGGAACTCTACCTGGTAGTATTTTCACGACAGTCTATTATGCTACAGTATCTGATATCTTGTCATTTGGTGTAATGGTCATTCTTGTCACAAAAATGAATCGAAAAACATTTGTCAAAACCTTTTTCACCATTGGAGCCACAACGTGTTATATTGGATGTTTTATGCTGAATTTCCCGGAATATGAACTTTATGTAAGATATTTTGCTCTTGTTGGGAGAATGGCTATTTGTGGACTATATTCAGGTAATTTCGTAAACATATTTTTGATTTATTATAACATTTAATTTATAATGGATATAATATAGAAATAAAAATTTTCGAACTTTTATTTATAATATATTTCAATTTTCATTTGAAAATCAAATAGACGTTCGAGGTTATTTCATTATTTTGAACCAGGAACATTCATTATTTTGAAAAACTTTTCAAAAAAGTTGTAAATTGTCAGAAATGCTCAAATTCTGATTGTTAAAAAAATATTTTCGTTCTGATTGGCAAAAGTTCAAAATTTTACAAAATTTCCAGAATGCTCATTTCTTATGAATCAATTTTTCATAAATTTGGATTAAAAAAAATTATCCGTCATAATTACATACTTTTGCGTCAGAAATCAAGGTTCAATTATTGATTTCCTTCAAAATTAGCAGTTTTTTAACTAGTAGGCCGGGGCAGCACCAAGAAATTCCAACATATAAAATGGAAATACATCACGAAAATTTGTTTTTGAGAGCATTATCATAATTTAAATGAAGATTTTGCCTTTTGAATTGAATTGCGGTTTGTTTGTTTACCAGATATATCATTATTTTTGGAATAAGTTTGTCTGAGTAATAGATTAAATGGAAAGATGTGGTGAAAGAGACGCAACTGGTAAGGACTCTTTGTCTAGATATATCGCTTCTTTAACTCACCTGAGATTTTGAAACGTTTCACAAAAGTTACCCCCTGATCATGTTTAGTTTCTCACACAAAATAAGTCTCGTATAGGACCAAAACGTGCTATATAAAAATATTCTTTTGGGCATATTGTATAAATAACATTTCCGAGCAATTCTTCTTTTTTCCAGAAATTTAACGCTCGGACAGCCTATGAATTTACTCGATACTAAATAAAATTCTGTAGTTATATTTCGATAGCAGCATGAACTTTCCCTACACCAGTAAGATCTAACCCGCTACAGCTATAGGAATGGCACATGTTCGGGTTGGTGGATTTTTTGCCCATGTGTTTGGATTAAAATAACAAACTCTGTTAGTTTTAAATTCATAAAAAATTTTTTTTCAAAGAATGAAACTTATTTCGGCCTGAAATAACGAATTTGAAATAAATTTTGCGTTAGAACGAAAAAAGCTCAGTTGGTGAAAACATAGTGAATAACCACTCACTTTTTGATCTGAAATATTTTTTTAAAAAATTTAGATTAAAAAAAATATGAACGATTTGAAGATATTCATAGTCTAAATTTAGACAATATTGAACGTTTTGAGAACATATTTTGATTTCAGCTGGCCTTCAAAAACAACAATTAAAGCCATACTGTACTGTATTTATAACAATCATGAATAAATTGCACCTGTTTTTTGGTAAACTATTTATAAAAAACTTCTCTAGTTTCCGTTTTAATTTACCGATGATTTTTTTCGAAAGTTTTAGAATTTGAGCTTTATATTAGCTTTAGACAAACGGTTCTAAGATTTAATTTAGAAGAAAATTCACAAAATATCTCATTTTAATTATGCTATGATTTTCAATCCTACTTTTCTTAAGAAGGATTCCATTCGCAATTCTATATTTTGAATTCGCATAAAAGAGCTCAACAATCGATTTTATTTCGTGAACAATCATTCAAGATAAATTGAAATTGTTTTCGTCGTCCGCTCCATCTCAGCGCCGAAAGTACTTGTTTTCTGCTCAGAACAGACCAGCTTAGATTTCGCAATATTGAACTTAACTTTTGGTGCAATTGTCCTATTTTTTAAAAGTTGTCTAAAGTATTTGAAGATCACGGTGAAGAACAAACATCAGCCAAAGTTTCCGGAGGTCATTCTTGCGAAAAAATAATTGGAGAACTGTTTTTGTTTTGTCTCCAGTCACTGAACTCCAGTCAAAAAATTTGAAAAAAAAATTGTTTTATAAGAAAAATTTTCATATGTCCTCAGAGTTTCTGCCATATCCCTTAGGTCTTTCCATAATGTCTTAGATTGTCAATTGTTCCCTAGGTTTTGCGATATTTAAATGAGAGTCGTCCTTAACGCACACAACAGTAGTTTTGAAAATAATTTCCTTGTTGACTTACTACAACCTTGGTGAATTTCTAATCGGCTGCTTATTTGTTTTGGTGGTTTTGCTCTTTGGGTAAGTTGAGGGTTTTTCTATTCCAGAAACACCAACCCAAAACGGAGTATGCACACGCCATGAAGAAGGATACAAGTTCAATGAAAAATCATTTTACAACACTGTTTGGAATTCCGAATCGAAAAACCTTAACCCATTATTAAAAGATACCTTTGTAGTTGAGTATTTTTAGTAGAAAATGTTTCTACTAAGACAACATGACGACAATAAAAACTTTGTGATGATGACAATTAGACGAGTCCATCTACTAAAAACAAGACTTCTGGAACTTTTAAAATTGACACTTAGTCCTATTTAAGTTAATAGACTAATACTTTTATTTAATAACTTGTAGCTTTTGAAAACAACACGCTAGTTAAAGATTATTATGACTTCAAAATTTCCTATCGCGAAAAAATTTTTATATCAATTGTAACATCTAAATTAAAACGAAATTGCTACACTAAATAAATCTTCAATTATTATTTTTTTTGGGCCGAAGACTTTTGCAATCTTTTTCATTTATTAAAAAAAAAGTATTACTCAAATTGTGATGAATACACGTTTAGCCCGTTCGCATCTTCAATATACGACGAATGATTTTATTCATATTACTTCTTTAGTTCAAACAGCCATTGTTTTCCTTTACATTGAAAACCATACATTGATGACAAATGAACAACGTCGTGTACCCGCATAGGCCTTAATTGTATTTGTCAATATGTCTCTTTTCATGATTGGTGGTAACTTCGATGAAAAAATTGAAATTTTATCTTTTTAAATTTCAAACAACTGATAAATTTTGTTTATAACACATTTTTGACTAACTTTAATAAATGAAAAATTTTATCACCATCACGATATGTCGAAAACTATCACTGACCCGTTTTATGAAAATAAGAATATTTTTTCTAAATTTTTGCGAATAAAATAAACTAAATTATGTATCTGTTATTTCCAGCTGATACAAAAAATTTGAGCATCATTTTCGTCATCAAGTAGTAATTTTGAACATTATTCTTAATTATAGCTAGTTCGTTTATTTATACCCTGAACCAAAAAGTTTGATTTATTACTTTGGATTGTTAAATTGGCCTCTTCATACAAATAAGATCTATACGTTGACACTATTCTCATGAAACAAAAAGAAAAAATGATTTCAGATATAACACTTCAAAAATTCTTGTATTTTTGCAAGAGGATTTTCGTAAAAAATACTGTATCCTCAAAAATACACTTCAGACAACACATTCGTCAAGCTTCAAATTCTTCCTGAAAGAAAGTCATGTGATTACCATTTATAAATCTATATAACAAGAAAAAATGTAGATCAGGAATCTATACATTTTCTAATCGTATTCGGAAATTACAGTCGTCGTCTAAAAATAATAATGTCAATTTCAAGTTTATTTTTAAAAACTGTTGATTCTTCTTCTGTTGTTGAGTTTCACTCATATTACTTGCACTAGACAAATTGTGTGCCACCCTCCTTCATTTTTGAACTGGTTTCGAAGAATTTTCACAGCTTTTCGAATGACATTGATCTTTTTGAAATGATTATTACATCGATAAATTATGATTAGCATGTTTCAAAAACCAATCCCTAAGACGAATATATTATTTCTAGAAAAAACTTCTAAATAAATAAAATTATTTAAAAAAAAAAGATTTGGAACCAATTTTGAAGTGAGAATGCGCTACAAAAAAGGGGATGGCTTGCGAGTAGTGGATCGTGGTTTTAGTAATGAAATATTAAAAATTTGTACAGGACGAGTCTTTTCATCTTTGCTCTGTGACCATGGACTTGAACATAATGGAAATAAACTTGAGTGATTGCAGATAAATCAAAACCGAAATAAATGATACCCTATTACAACGGAACCCCATCTCAAAAAAAACGTTTACTATCTCTATAAGCGCGTGTTCGAATTCAACCAATGTTGTCCTTAGTGATGGTCTTGAGTATGATTCTGAGGCGCAAGGTGCCTTGAATATTGGGGACCTGTTAAATTTGATCGGTGGTGTATCACTCAAACAAAGTATTCGCGTCATAAATAAAAATGACTCAAAATCAAATATCACATAGTCAGATATATGAGCCAGTTTGGCGTACGTGGTACGCGCGACTAAGATCATGGCCCTGTCGCCGTTGACCTGAGTTCGACGCCCGACTTCCAAACATTTTTCTACTGGTAATCTTCCCAAAAATTGCAATAAAACATATTAAATATCTTGCATATTTCTGCCTTACCGAATGCAACAAATCTGTGAAATGATGTCCAAAAATTCACTTCGAAATTATGTGAAGAATCTCCCCACCCCATAACTTATCATTAGCGAATTAACTTCAAAAAGTAAATTTTAGCTTACTTAACAAGTATTCTGTGTGTAATAAGATTACCTTCAGAGGTTGCTTTTCTTAAGCATCAGAATAGGAAGAACTTCTTTCTTAAAACATCTTTCGCCCAGGATCCAGGAATCTCTCTAAAAACACCAAAAATATTTAGAACAATTGAAAAATGTAGTTGTTCTGTGGAGCTTTAGCTCGACCTGGCCAGCCAACCAATCCAAGCTCGAGTCATGGCTTTAAGTCTACAGCCTTGGAACTTTTGTTGGATTAACTAGAAAACCTATCAATTAATATAAAGTTCATAAGTTAGTATGTCAAACGCTTGATCAATTGATCTGACTACTTTCAGCTTCTATCTAATTCTTCACAGGCTGCGTCGATCGTTGTTTCTTCCATGGCAGATCTTCTATCAAAAAATTTATCTAATAATAAAAGATCGGAAAGCTTTGGTCGTCTCAATATTTTTCCAAAAAATTTTTTGAGCAGGGTTAAAAAATCAGATTTATCAAAATGTTGTAACTAGTCACTTGTTCTTAAGAGGGGTGGGTCGTCGCCAATGAGCGCTCTAGAAACAAGATTTTCCCACAATTTTATTTCTATGCCTTTTTTATAAAAATAATGCAAAAATTACAAGCATTCTGTGGTACTCGTATATTTTGATACCATGGCTACGAAAACACTTTTTGAATGCAGTTAAATATTTCGTAAGAAAAAAGTAAAATTGTCTTGATTTTTGGAAGATTAAAAACACGGTTCATCAGAAAAAGCAGTCAGAAATTTGACAAAACTTTAACTCGGTTTTTTATGCACGGAACTCTTCAGCTGCCAACATCTTATTAGGTTTGACATGTGTGAGCTTGTAAATCATAGAAGGGGATACATTTGATTGGACCACCTAAACAAGGGTTCAAAATCAGTTTTGGTGATACTGAGCGCCAATTCAAGAATTTTTCAGAAACTTCAACTCGGTTTTTCTGCTACGTTCTGTCCGGTTATTATGAGTCCATAAAATACCATTGTATGACCTAAAACTCAGTGAGGAGAATACATTTGAAACAATATTGCGTTGTTTTTGTAGCACGTTTCTGATGGACGAGCCATCCGTCACTGTTTGATTTACTTTTGAGTATGGGCAGCGATTTTGTTTAATTATATCAGAGAAAAGGGTAAATTGTTTGTCCGACGATTTGTCCCTTGTTGCTACAATTGGCATATGAAACCCATTTTTTCCCTTAAAATGCGAACGACCACCCGTGTAAGGAGGACAGCGATGTGGCATAGGATTAGCAACATTTTTCTGAGTGATATCGGATAGAAAAAGGTGAATATTTATTTTTTATCTTTAATAAAGGTCCAATCTTGGAAAACGCTATATCTTCAATTTCTTAACCATAATTTAATATCTGTAAAAATATTAAAAACTACTTTTAATTGGAAACTTCATTTTAAATTAAACCGAGTAAGAATGTTTTGATTTAAGACAATATTTATATAAAATTCAGACATTTTACGGTGTTATCCGCCAATTAATAGGTGAAATCATTATCCCTACTGTAAAAATTTCCTTCAACATAAGTTTTTTTCCTGAAAAAATGGCGAAAAATCAGTTTTTTAGGAATAAAAATAACCTTCAATTGCGGTTTTAAATATTATAAACGTCCTGTAGATTTTCTAAAGAAATGAACGCCCATAACACCCCAAATTTTATGAATATTTTTTGCAAAAATAAAATTTTAATTAAATGCGTGCGCAAATGGCAGAATACTGCAGAGTCACAATGCCAAGTGTTGTAAATTTATAAGTAGAATCAAACGAATTCGCCTGACCCTTCCATCGGTTTGAAAGTACGGAAACCAAATAGATACCAGAAATTTCACAGTGATTCGGCCCGATATTCTAAAGATTTCAAAAAACCACCAAATCAAAAATTTTCTGGCTTGATTTGCGGAAAATTTTTATAATATTTTTATAAAAGTCGACAAAAAATGACAATAAATATTTCATGAAGTTTTCAAAAAAGCAGTCAGAAAATATGTAGACATGCATGAAAAAAATTAACTTGGCCAATTTTTTTTCACCAGATTTTAAGAAAACACAAATTTGAAGACATTTTGGACAAAATGCTTGAAATTTGTTAAAGGCTTTTGATATATTCTGGAAAATTTTAACGATTGCAAAAATAGAAGTTCGAACTCAAATAATTTCCTAAATAGATATAAAAATTATTTTAATAAGCTGAATACACATTATCCTGGTTCAGCTAATGATACAAAAGCACAAAAATAAACCAACTATTTATATTCCTAAGTCTAATTGACTCTATCGTGCCACATCGCTGTCTACCCTTTAATGTTATTTCGTGAATTCATCATTTAAATGAAAATTGGCCTGCTTTGTTTTGCTCATTTTCCTGAGCGTATTTGAAAACAATGCAGTTGTGGTTGATCATTTTCTTGAAAAATGAAGTGCAAGGGGAACTTATGCGCATTATGCGGTCCGCAATCACATGGTCCAGTTCGCCAAATTTGTCAATATCGCCGAAGAACCTACACGGATTTTCAACGCAAAAAAATAATATTTTGTGCCCATATCACCAGAAAAACCATGTTGCCGAATTGCGTGCAAGGTTTGAGGTTTTAAATTCAAAATAATGAGGTGCGTCATGAATGAACTACTTTTGTTCAGATAAATTTCTCAATCTCACTTTTTTGAATTTTTCACATTGATTGGGGTTGGTTGGAAATACTTTATTTAATGATTTCGGGACTACACTGAGTTTGAAAAAAATTGTAAAAGAGTCCTTATGAAATGAAGAACACTTTTACAAGTTATTGACGTCGCTTTCAAAACATTACCGAAGCGTTTGAAAAGTTTTCCAAAATTGAGATCTGATGGAATCAAATCAGATAGAGGAATAGCACGAGTATTCGCATTTTTAAAAAATAATAAAATTTTGAAAAAATAGATCTCCATCAGTCTTTTGTACAGCACAGTTCTGATTGGAAGAGCCATCTGTCACATTTTGATTATCTTTAGGATGCAAGATTTTTGTTCAAATATATCAAGAGAGAGGTAATGTTTTGGTCCGACGATTTGTACTTTTTGCTACAATTGGGTCATTGAAAACCGTCCATTAAGCCTTAAAATGCGACGACACCCCTTATAACCTGCACGACAACAGTGTATCTGTTAAGTTGAAAACAATTTATTTCATTTCAAAAATCTTAAATGAGGTTTGACTCAAACCGTTGAGTTTTATGAAAATATAATCTTTAACTGCTTCAACAGAATGGGAGGTGTCCATCTTCGGCGGCTAATTCCACAGCTACCCGCACTACTTATTTCGTCTTGTTATTTATAAATAAATAAAAAATATTATACTTGACACTACTGTCTGGGGAAAATTAACATGAAATCAAAAAGCTTTTGCCATAAAGTTTAAATTCGAATTAGTTATTATGTCAAAAGTCCCAGGCTTCCCATGCTTGAACGGACAGTCGAATCCAACTTATTTTGGTGCGAGTGATTGTCCCAGTGATTGCTGTGAGGTGATTACACAAGCCGATCATCTTTGCGGGTCCCAATATCAGCGCCTTGCCCTGATCATACCTAAGACAATTCACTAAGACAAACATTAAGATGGGAATTCGAACACGCCTATAAAGAATAGTAAGCATTTTTAAGATGGACTTAGGTTTGGGAAATGATATAAAAAAACATTTTTTTTTTTTTTCTGTTAATTTTATAAAATTTATGATTCAGATTCGTTTAAATATAATCTGAAATTTCAATATATGTATACATTCTGAATATTTTGTAACTTTGATAAATGCCTGTCCAGAATCATCTTCGTCTGTAGAAATGCTCTCCCTGTTTTATAAGTTAACATTTCACGCATCAGTTGTTGAAGATGAGGGTACGTGGGTGAATTTAGATTAAGTCCAAGTTTTTGAATTTTGAATGAATAATAACAGGTGGTTTTAAAATCGCTGGTTAACCCCTGACTTATTTGAGTATTGATTATCCCCGAGGCATGAGAGTACATTTAAATGGCTGGATCTTTGAATTCAATATGATGTGAACAAGCTACAAGTGTTAGCAGACTTTATTTCGACAAGTCATTGAGATTAAGATAGACTAAAATTGAATAAATAAATTATATAAATACAATTAAATGTTCAGCATTCTTATTTCAGCTGTGGAAAGAGTGAAAATATTTTTGAAATGCTAGACGTTTTTCACCTCAAAAAAAATTACACTATTAAAGATTGAGATTCAATTTCTAAAAATAACACTTCAAAAAATAACATTCGTTTCCGGTGTCAAATAACCAGCAGATTTTGATTTTTTTTCGAAAAAAAAGAAAAAAGTAGGATAAAAATAATTTCGAAACGAACGCATCAAATAAATTATTTTCGTCTGTTCAAAAATAATCGCAGCACTTTATTGGCGAGTTTGAAATCTTGAACTGCTCAGGTAATTAATTTCTTTTTCAAATTCGGTTTTTTACAAAAGAAACTCTGAAGAGACACTCTATGACCCTGAGGGTGTAATATAAAGATTAAATATAGTCAGGGCCGGTCACTCATCTGAGGGGGCCAAAAAACTACCAGTGGGGCATAAGTGGTGCGCAGCAACAGCCCTTAAATTAATAAAGAATAGTTTATGAAGTGCAATAGTCCAATTTGAAGGTATCAAAAGAGCATAATAAGTTACAATACTTAACTGTTTAATTACTTACCTGTATGACTTCAAATTTATCTGAATAGCGAAGAAGAGTTTTCTCAATTTTTTATTTTTTTGGCATGTGCAAAGCTTACCATTTTCTGTAAATTAAATTCAAAATAAACAGGGCATATGATTAGTTTAAAAGTACTAGCATATGTTTTGCCATAAATTAACCCTGAATCTTTCATCCCAAAAACATTAACATCGTTTTTTTGGTAATGTCCAATTTTTCGACCGTTTTTAACAAGAGAACAATTTTAGATTATAGGATGCTAAAAAACAATCAAAATCATCTGTATTGCAAAACTTTTACAATTCACCCTATTGACGTAAGAAACAATAGTTATTAATTAACTGTAATCTTCCTCTTCGATAAATAGCCGCATACGCGTTCTCAAATTTTTTGGAATAAAAATGGCTACAATTGAAATAAGTCATGAAGTTTGAATCATAGGTTTTATAAACGATACCGTTCTGTTATTTTATGGCCAGCATTATTTGCAAGAGATGTGCAACGAAATTTAAAAAAAACTGAGAAAAAATTAATTTTTTAACTTCATAAAAAGGGTTAGTAAATTTTATAGGCGTTTGTGAGGCTTCATACGTCCGGAAAAACTGTTTTATCATCTCTGCGAAAAATCAGAAAAAAGGTCCTCAACATCAAGTTTTGAACCGATTGCCAAACTTTTAGATTAAACGCTCTGGAATTCAGACCCTGTCAGTTGTGAACCCATGAACCCGATAGTAGGTATTGAATTTGGACCGAACACGCGTGTATTGATGAAATTAGGCTAAAATAAGCCACAGACATAAAAAACAGCTTTCTTTCACATAATTAAATCGTCCCCTGAGAGTTCAAATCTTTCAAAATTGTTCAATTGAAACAGTTTTTAACCCGTAAAACCGAGATCGAGTGTTTAATCAATTTGAACAGGCCCAGTGACAATGTTTTAGGTTGAAATTACAAGTCAAATTAAAAAATGAAGCGAAATTTAACATAATTTAAGCCGTCGTACCAAAATTTGACAAGTGACAGCCCGTGTTGAGCCAGGATTAACCAATGAATGCTAGAAATGTGTTCATCTTCATCTGGTTGGTTATTTTTCATTTATTTTGAAAAAAATAAAATAAACGTAATTTTTTATGGCTTAATTCAATGCTTTAATTGATCGGTGGTACAACTTTACATATCCCTGCAAATTTGAAGCGATTTCAACTGCCCTAGAAAAAGTTGTCCTGTTTTTAGGCTGGAAAGCAACTATGACACCTACAACTAGCCTGTCCAATGCGAGTTTTTTTATAAAAGTCAGAATATCATCATATATACTTGGTGAGATGTCCCCATCCGTTTTTTGCATGAACTTCATTTATAAATTACTGGTGCGGGCAATTTGTAATTAAGCATGAAGTTCATGATGCAGGTAAAGCTTTTTGAAAATTTATCCGACGCTGAAGAGAAAGCGCGATAACCAGGATTAAGGTATTATAAAATTTCGTGGTTGCATGCTCTAGATAAAATAAGGGTTCGTGAAACAGCCCAAACAGAAAAGTTATATTTTTGCTTTGTCTTTTCGATGGTTTCCTCAAGATTTGAAAAACTATTGTCTGTAGTTTGTTTTTGTAGTGTTGACCCACGATCGGTACAATTTGATTAAAAGTGATACAATGGTTAACTGCATAGTGTCTTAGTAAAACTAGTTTATAGTAATATTGGATGTAAAGTGAACAAGACGGTATCAGATATTTTCCAATTTGGAATAGGCCTTTTGGCTATTACCAGATGCGATTACGACAAAAGACGAGACAGTGCAATTTTTGTATAGTCGAGGAAAAATATAAGTTTTAAGTGGGCGGTTGGTGTCTTTTTTTAAATATGACGTGCAGTTGTTTTCATTATTTTTGAATATTAACACAAATGTGTATATTATTGGAATTAAAATAAGCTTTAAATGTAATCAGTTTACTAAGATTTGTCAAAGAGTAATTGTTTCTGATCGTGAAGGTGAATCTGAGACACTGAGAGGAAATTGGATAAGAGAAAAAACATACTGCAAGTTGCAACTCAAAAAATTGACATGTTTCAATGTATTGTGAGACGGAAGGGGTGACCCAACGTAAGCTGCGAGGCATGACATTCGAGTTTTATTCTGCCTGAGCCACTAATTTGATTTCAATAATTAAGCCCAATTGCATTATTATTCTATTCTTCTATTTTTTTTTTTTTTTATATAATTCTATTATATATTATATTATTATTTTTATTATTTATATTATTATTAATATTCTTCTATTAATATATATATTATTTATTGTATATATATTGATTTTTATTCAATTTCAATCAATATACAATAAATTGTTGAATATGATTTTTTGGATGTAAATATTGCAGATGTGGGCTCATATTTGATCAATTTGTGGTGTGTCGGTCAGAATAAACTGAATTTGATTCGTTTCTTTACGCTTTACGTTGGGTACTGCTTCCTTCAAAATAATTGAAAAATGTCTAATTTTTTTGAAAGTTGCAACTGCAGTGTTTTTTTTTATCATTTTTAGTGTTCAGATTTTCACCCTTAGCGATCAGAAAAATTATCTTTTTGAAATTTAAGTAATGATTACATTTAAAATGTTATCTTTAATTCAAATAATATACACATTGGGTGGTTAATATTAAAAATAAATGAAAAAACTGCTATATTAAAAAAATACACGACACCGGCCCATTAAAATTTAATAATTTTTTTCGACTTACATAAAATTGGCAACAGTGTTGTCTTTGTGTAATCGAATCTGGTGGAATAGCCATACAAGGCCTATTCCAAAATTGGAAATTATCTGATACGTTTTGTTACTTTTACATCATATTTATAATAAATAGTTTTACCTAAGACATAATGCAGTTAACACATTATACTTTAATGCAAGTTTGTACGATCGTTGTCAAACTAAAAAAGATAAACTAAAGAAATAGATTTTTACAAATATGAGGAAACATCGAAAAAGAAAAGAAAAAAATATAGTTTTTTTGGGCTGTTTCACGAACCCCCTTTTTTATCTAGAGTATGGCAACACGAAATTTTATAATTACTTAATCCTGGTAATCGCAGCTTTTTTCAGGGTCAGGATAAATTTTTCAAAAAAGACTTTATGCATCATGATCATGCTATAAATTGCCCCGCACTCGTAATTTATCAAATTGAACATTCATGCAAAACGGAGGGACATCTCACAAGTTTGATGATATTTCCTGACTTTTTAATAAAAAATCGCATTGAGACAGGGCTAGTTGTTAAGGTAGTAATAGCTTGCATTTCCACCTAAAACAGGCCACTTTAGGGCAGTTGAAATGCTTCAAATTTGAGGGAATTGCTGTTACCAGCCGATCATTAAAGCATCTAATTAAAGCATAAGAAATATACGTTTATTATTATTTTTTTCAAAAAAAGTTGAAAAATAACAACCAGATAGATTGAAATTTCTAGCATTCATCACTGGTAATCCGTCAACACGGAGGCCTGTCACTTGTCCAACATTTTTGGTACGAACCGCGCTAAATTAATGTTAATTTCGCTTCATTTTTTAATTTGACTGTATTTCAACGCTAAAACATTGTCACTAGGCCTGTTCAAAATTGATTAAACACTTCGAATCTGGTTTACGTGTTAAAAACTGTCAAATTGAACAGTTTTGAAAATTTTGAAAGACTCTCAGCGCGACCGATTTTAATTATGTGAAAGAAGCTGATTTTTTGTCTGTGAGCTTAATTTAGCTCTAATTTATCAATACACGCGTGTTCAGGTCAAATTCAATACGCTACTATCGGGTTCAGGGTTCACAACTGACATGGGGGGGCTGAATTCCAGAGCTTTAATCTAAAAGTTGGGCAATCGTTCAAAACTGCGTGTTGAGGACCTTTTTTCTGATTTTTCGCGAGATGAAAAACAGTTTTTCGGACGTATGAAGCCTCACAAAGACCTATAAAATTACTAACCCTTTTATGAAGTTAAAAAATTCATATTTTCTACAAAAGTTTTATAACAGTTTCCTGTTGCCATCTCGGCAAATAATGCCTGGCCATAAAATAAACGAACCGGTATCGGTTATAAAACCCTGATGTCGAACATCAATTACGTCATTTCAATTGTCAGCCTTTTATTCCAAAAATTTGAGGCGAACCGTCTATGGGCTATTATCGAAAGTCGGAAAGATAATAATTAAATAAAACTATGTTCTTACGTCAATAGGGTAATTGATTAAAAGTTTGTCAAAATGAATTTTGAGTATAGTTTTAGGCATTATTAATCTAAAAGTATGCATTCTTGTAGAAAAACGGTCGAAAATTGAGATTACAAAAAACGATTTGTTATGTTTTCTGGATTGAAAGAATGTTCAGTTTAATTATGGCAAAACTATGCTAGTATTTCTAAACACCATAGGCCTGTATTTTTGAAATTTAATGACAGAAAAGGTAATTTGCAACTGCGAAAAAATAAAAATTAGAAAACTCTTCTTCGATTCAAAAATTTGAAGAAAGTATATACAGTAAGTATTAAAACAGTACAGTATTGTACTATTATGGCTCTTTTGAACTACCTCAAAATTGGACTATTGACTTTCATATAAACATTTTTATTAATTTAAGCTGTTGCTGCGGGCACCACTTATGCCGCACGGTAGTTTTTGGCCCCCTCAGTGAGTGACCCTGACTATATTTATTTGATATCACATTCAGGGTCATAGAGGTCCTTTAGAGTTTCTTTATTTTTAAAAGACCGGAATTGAAAAATAAATAATTACATAGCAGCTTCAGATCAAATCGCCAATGAAGTGTGCGATTATATTTTGAACAACGAAAATAAATTTTATTTGATGCGTCGTTCGAAATATATTTTATCCTACTTTTTTCTTTATTTTTCGAAAAAAATTCATAAAATCGCTGGTTTATATGACACCGGAAATCGAATGTTATTTTTGAAGTGGTTATTTTTAGAAAATTGAATCTCAATCTTTATAGTTAATTTTTTTTATGAGGTGAAAAACTCTAGCATTTCAAAAATAATTCACTTTTCCACAGCTGAATATAAATGCTGAATCATTTAATTGTATTTATATAATTATATTCAAATTTTAGTCTATCCTTAATCTCAATGACTTGTCGATAATAAAGTCGGCTAAACTTGCTACTTTTCACATCATATGAATTCAAAGTCCAGCCATTAAAGTGACTCTCATGCCTCAGGGGGATATCAATACTCAATAAGTCAGGGGTTAACCAGCGATTTAAGAACCACCTGTTTTTTCCATCAAAAATTCAAAACTGACTTAATCTTAAATTCACCTACGTACCCTCATCTCAACAACTGATGGTGAAATAACTTATAAAACACTGGAGATTCTACAGACGAAGATGATTCTGGAACAGGCATTTATCAAAAGTACAAAATATCAAATTATACATCATATTTGAAAATGTCAGATATATTTAAGAACGATCTGAATCATAAATTTAATATTAACAACAAAAAAAAAAAAAATGTTTTTATATCATTTCCCAACCTAAGTCCATCTTAAAATGCTTACTATCTTTATAGCGCGTGTTCGAATCCCACTAATTGTTGTCTATGTGATTGTCCTTGAGTATGATCAGGCAAGGGCGCTTGATATTGGGGACCGCCAAAGATGATCTGGTGTGTAATCACTCAAGCAATCACTGAGACAATCACTCGCACAAAATAAGTTGGATTCGAACTGGTCCTGTCAAGATGGGAAAGCCTGGACTTTATACGAAATAATAATTCGAATTTAACTTATGGAAAAGCTTTTGGGATTTCATGTTAATTTTCCCCAGACAGTATGTCAGTAATAATATTTTTTTATTTATTTTATAAATCAACAAAGACGAAAATAAGTAGTGCGGGTAGCTGTGAAATAGCGACGAAAGATGACACTCCAATTCTGTTGAAGCAGGTAAAGATTATATTTTCATAAAACTCAAAACGTTTGAGTCAAACCTCTTTAAGATTTTGAAATGAAAATAAATTGTTTTCAACTTAACAGGATACACTGTGCGTGGCAGGTATAAGGGGGTGGTCGTCGCATTTTAAGGCTAAAATGGGTTTCAATGACCAATTGTAGCAAAAGTACCAAATCGTCGGACCAAAACTTTACCTCTCTCTGATATATTTGAACAAAAATTTGCATCCTAAAGATAAATCAAAAGTGACAGAGGCTCGTCCAATCAGAAACGTGCTTACAAAACTGATTGGAATTATTTTTTCAAATGTTAATTTTTTAAAATGCGAAACTCGTTTATTCCTATCTGATTTGATTCCATCAGATTCAAATTTTGAAAATTTTCAAACGCGTAGTGTTTGAAAGGACGTCATAATTTGAAAAGTGTTTCAATTCCATAAGATTTACAATTTCTTCAAACTCAGTGAGTCCGAAAATGCATTTAAATAAAGTATTCAACCAAACCAATCAAGTGAAAATTCAAAAAAGTAGATCTGAGAAATTAATCGGAACAAAAAGTAGTCATTCATGACGCGACCTCAAATTATTTTGAATTAAAACCTCAACCTGCACGCAATTCGGCAACAGGGGTTTTTCGGTGATATGGGCACAAAAATAATTTTGGTTGAAATCGTGTAGGTTTCTTCGGCGATATTGACAAATTTGGCGATATTGGACCTGTGTATATGCGGACCGCATAATGCGCATAAGCCCCCTTGCACTTCATTTTCAAGAAAAATCAACCACAACTGCATTGTTTTTCAAATACCGCTCAGAAAATGAGCAAAACAAAGCAGGCAATTCATTTAAATGATGAACTTTTCACGAAAAATAGAACATTCAAGGGTAACAGCCGATGTGGCAGATAGAAGTCAATTTTAACTAGGAATATAATAGTTGTTTATTTTTTGTGCTTTTTATCGTTAGCTGAACCAGGATAAATGTGTATCAGCTCATTAAAATATTTTTTATCTCATTTTAGGAAATATTTGAGTTCGGAACTTCTATTTTTGAATTCGTAAAAATTTTCCAAGAATATTCAAAGCCTTTAAAAATTTCAAGCATTTTTGTCCAAAATTCTTTCAAATTTTGTTTTTAAAATCTGTGAAAAAAAAATTGCCAAGTATAATTTTTTTTCATGCATGTCTACATATTTTCTGAACTGCTTTTTTGAAAAATCATTAAATAATGTTATTTGTCATTTTTGTCGACTTTTATAAAAAATATTATAAAAATTTTCCGCAAAATCAAGCCAGAAATTTTTATTGTGGTTTTTTTGAAATCTTTATAAATAATCAGGCCGAATCACTTGTGAATTTTCTGGTATCTATTGGTGTTCCGTATTTCAACCGATGGAGGTCAAGCGAATATCGTTTCTGATCTACTTATGAAATTTACAACACTTGCTTGTGACACTGGTTTCTGCCATTTGGCACGCAATTTAATAAAATTTTTATTTTTGCAAAAATAATCAATAAAATTTTGGGTGTTATGTGGCGTCATTTCTTTAGAAAATCAGGACATTTATAAATTTTAAAGCAATTGAAGGTTAATTTTTATTCCTAAAAAACTGTTTTCGCCATTTTTCCAGGAAAAAAACTTTTATGTGAAGGAAAATTTTTACATAGGGATATATGATTCACCTATTAATTGGCGAATAACACACGAAAATGTCTGAATCTTTATAAAATATTGTCTTAAATAAACATTCTTACATCGGGTTTAATTTAAAATGAAGTTCCAATTAAAAAGTAGTTTTTAAATATTTTTACAGATAGTTAATTATGTTAAGAATTGAAGATATAAGCGTTTCCAAGAATGGACACTTTTATTAAAGATAAAAAAAAAATATTCACCTTTTTTTATCCGATATCACTCAGAAAAAATGTGCGAATCTGCCACATCGCTGCTACCTCCTTAACGGGCTGGTCGTCGCATTTTAAGAAAAAATGGGGTTTTCAATGACCAATTGTAGCAAAGGAACTCACGTCCGGACCAAACATTACCTTTCTCTGATATAATTAAACAAAAATCCTGCATACATAAAGTAAATCAAAGTGACGGATGGCTCGTCCAATCAGAAACGTGCTTACAAAAACAACGGAATTATTTTTTCAAAATGTATCTCCTCCCTGAGTTTTTAGGTACAACAATGATTTAAGACTCAAATTAAGCGGCCAGAACGTGAGCAAAAAAACCGAGAGTTGAGTTTTTCTGAAAATTCTTGAATGGCTCTCAGTATCACCAAAAAAACTGTATTTGACCCTTGTTTAGGGGTCTCCAATCAAAATGTATCCCTCTATGGATTTAAAGTCACACATTCAAAACCTAAATAAATGTGCAGCTGAAGAGTCCGTGCAAAAAACCGAGTTAAGTTTTGTCTAAATTTCTGACTCCGTTTTCTGTGAACCGTGTTTTAAATTTCCAAAAATCAAGAAATTTTTACTTTTTTCATACGAAATATTTCTGAATGCATCAAAAAGTGCTTTTCTAGCCATGTATCAATATAACGAGTACCAAAATGCTTGTAATTTTCCATATTTTTATAAAAAAGGCATAGAATAAATTGGGAAAATTTGTTTCTAGAGCCTCATTTTGCGACGACCACCCCCTTAAAAACAAAGTGACTAGTTACAAGTCATTTGATAAATCTGATTTTTAACCCGCTCAAAAATTTTTTGGAAAATTATTGAGACGACAAAACTTCCCTCTTTTATTATTGAAGATAAACTTTTTTGATAGAGATGCCATGGAAGAAAACAACGATGACGCAGCTGCTGAAGAATAGAAGAAGCTGAAGTAAGCAGATCAATTTGATCAAAGGTTTGATCATACTAACTTATGAACTTTTATATTAATTGACTAGTTTTCTAGTTAATCCAACAAAAGCTTCCTAAGGGCTTTAGACTTAAAGCCAGACTCAGCTTGGATTGGTTGCTGGCCAGGTCGAGCTAAAGCCACAACAAACTCAATTTATGTTCTAAATATTTTTGGGTTTCTTTTTAGAAGAATTCCCTGGATCCTGGCGAAAAGATGTTTTAAGAGAAGAAGTTTCCGCCTATTCATTGTTGCTTAAGAAAACAACCTCTGAAGGTAATCTATTTACACAAAATACTTGTAAAGTTAAGCTAAAATTTTTATGAAGTTAATTCGTATGATAGTTATGGGGTGGGAAAATTTCACATAATTTCGAAGTGATTTTTGGACACATTTTCATCAATTTGTTGCATCGGTAAGGCAGAATATCAAGAATTTTAATATGTTTTATTGCAATTTTGGGAAGATACCATAGAAAAATGTGTGCGAAGTCCGGGAGTCGAACCAGGTTAACAGGGTCCATGATCGAGTCGCGCTAACCAACTAGCCAACTGCTCATATATCTGACTAGATATGTTGATTTGAGTCATAATTTATGACGCGAACCTTTTGCTTGAGTGATTACACACCGATCAAATTTAACGGTCCCAATATCAAGCCACCTTCGCCTATAATCATAACTCAAGACATCACTAAGACAACATTAGTTGAATTTCGAAACACGCGCTATAGAGATAGTAAACGTTTTTTGAGATGGGGTTCCGTTGGTATGGGTATATTTTTATTTCGGTTTTGAGTTATCTGCAATCACTCAAGTTTATTTCAATATGATTCAAGTCCAGTCACTAGACAAAATGAAAAAACTCAGCCTGTACAAATTTCTATATTCATTACTAAAACCAGTCGATCCACTACTCGCACCTCCCCTTTTTTGGTAGCGCATCTCACTTCAACTTGTTTACCAACTTATTTTTTTTTAAATAATTTTTCATTTAATTTTTAGAAGTTTTCTAGAAATAATATATTGTTTAGGGATTGGTTTTTTGAAAATTTGCATAATTCATAATGTTTCGATGTATATAATTCAAAAAAATCATGTCATCGAAAAGCGTGAAAAATTCCTCGAAACCAGTTTCAAAAAATGAAGGAGGTGGCCACAGCAATTCTTGTAGTGCAAGTAATATTGGTGAAACTCAAACAGAAAAGAAATCAACAGGTTTTAAAAATTAAACTTGAAAATTTGTTAATTATCATTTTTAGACGACGACTGTATTTCAGAATAACGATTAGAAAATTATAATTCCTGATCACATTTTTTCTGTATTAAATTTATAAATGTTAATCACATGACTATTCTTTCAGAATTTGAAGTTTGAACAATTGTTGTCTGAAGTTATTTTTGAGGATACCATATTTTTTACAAATTCCCCTTGAAAAATACAAGAATTTTGAAGTTGTTATAATCTGAAGATCAGTTTTTTAACTTTTGGTTTCATCTTCGAAGAATAGTGTATAACGGTATAGATCGTTATTGATGAAGAGGCAATTATAACAATCCAAATAATAAATCAATCTTTTTGATCAGGGTAAATAAACGAACTAGCTAAATAATTAAATAAGTTATAATTATACTATTGATACGAAAAATATGCTCAATTTTTTGTATCAGCTGGAAATAACACATACATAATTAGTTTTATCTTTATATTTTCCAAAAAATTTAGAAAAAATATTCTTATTTTCAAATAAATACGGTCACGTGATAGTTTTTCGACCAATATCGTGATGTGATAAAATTTTTTTCATTATAAAAGTATCTAAAAATGTGTTATTAAACAAAATTTATCAGTTGTTGAAAATTTAAAAAGATAAAAATTTCAATTTTTCATCGAAAGTTACCCACCCAATCATGAAAAGAGAATTTGACAAAACATTAAGGCGTTATGGCGGTACACACTTGTTCATTGTCATCAAATGTATGGTTTTCAATGTAAAGGAAAAACAATGGCTTTTTTTGAACTAAAGGAATTAATAGAAAAAATTCATCGCGTAATATTTGAGATGCAAAGCTGGCTAACGTGTATTCACACAAATTTGAGTGAATACTTTTTTAATAAAAAAAAATTCAAAATCTTCTGCAAAAAAATAATAATGTGAAATTTATTTAGTTAGTATCAATTTGTTTTATATAAGATTGTGTACAGATTGAATAAAATTTTATCCGATAGGAAATTTTGAAGTAAAATCTTAACTAGGCGGTTGTTTCAAAAGCTACAAGTTATTAACTAAAAGTTATAGTCTATAACTTAAAGAGGACTAATGTGTCAATTTTAAGAATTTCCAGAGTCTTAGTTTTTAGTAGATGGACTCTCTATTTCATTCATAACAAAGTTTTTATGTCGTTATGTATGTCTAGTAGACATTTTCTACTAAAAAATAACTCAACTACAAATATTTTTTAATAATGTTTAAATTTTGATTCGAATTTCCAAACAGTTTGTAAAATGATTTTCATGAAATCTTGTATCCTTCTTCCATCGTGTGCATTACTCCGTTTTGTTTTGTTTCTGGAAGTAGAAACCCATCAAACTCCAAAAGAGCAAACCACCAAAACAAGATAAGGCAGCCAGATAGAAATTTCACCAGGTTTATAATCTAACAAGGATTAATTATTTCAAAAACTACTGTGGTGTGCGTCTAAGGGACACTCTCTATAATATCGCAAAACCTAGGGACAATATGCAAAATCTAAGGACATTATGGAAAGACCTAAGGACAATATGGCAAAATCTGAGGACCAATATGAAAATTTTTCTATAAAACAATTTTTTTCGAAATTTTTTGAACTGGACTTCAGTGACTGGAGAGCAAAAACAAAAACAGGTCTCCATTATTTTTCGACAAAAGAATGACCTCCGAAACTTTGGCTGATGTTTTTGTCTCTTCACCGTGATCTTCAAACTTTTAGAACAACTTTTAAAAATAAGGACAATATGGCACCAAAAGTTAAGTTCAATATTGCGAAATCTAGCTGTCTTTTATGAGCGAAAACACAGTACTTTCGGCGCTGAATGAGCGACGAAAACAATTTCAATTTAATTTTGAATGATTGTTCACGAAATTAAATCGATTGTTGAGTCTCTTTATGGCGAATTCCAAAAATATAGAATCGAATGGAATCCAGTTTCTAAAAAGTAGGATGAGAAATCAAGCATAATTAAAATGAGCATATTTGGTGAATTTTCTTTTAAAATTAAATCTTAGAAGTTTCTAAAGCTAAATACTAAAGCTTCAAAGTCTAAAAACTTCGAAAAAATCATCGGTAAATTAATAACGAAAAAATTAAATTTTTATAAATATTTACCAAAAAAAGTGCAAATTTATTCATTGATTGTTATTAAATCAGTACATATGGCTTTAATTGTTGTTTTGAAGCCACTGAATCAAAATGTCTCGTCATAAAAACGTTCAATTATTGTCTAAAAATTAGACTTGAATACTCTCAAATCGTCATATTTTTTTAGTCTAAAATTTTTAAAAATATTTCAGATCAAAAAGTGAGTGGTGTAGTTCACATGTTTTACCAGATCAATATTTGTATACAATTTATTTCAATTCTATTTTCCAGCGAAATAAGTTCATTCTTCTGAAAAATAAAATTTTTTATGAAATTTAAAAACTAAACGAGTTTTATTTAATCGAAACAATGGGCAAAGAATCCACCAACCGAACAGATGCCCATTCCTATAGCTAAGGAGATCTTACTGGTGTAGGGAAAAGTTCAGCTGCTATCAGAAATATAACTACAGAAATATTTATGTTAATATAGAGTTAAATCATAGCGGCAGGTTAAAATTGAGAAAAAGAAGAATAGATACGGAAATGTTATTTATACAATATGCCAAAGAAATAATATTTTATAACTGCAGATTTTGGCTTATAAGAACTAGAATGATAGTAGACTTTGAAGGAGATATAGTAAAGTGATGAATAACGATATTAGAGATATAAGAATAGAAGATAAGTTAGTGTCTTTAAATATATACATTTAAATTTTACTCAGACAAATCTATCCAAAATAATTATATATTCATGGCTAAACAAAAAAACCCTATTAACAAAAAGAGCAAAACTTTATTAAAATATATAATGCTCTTCAAAAAATTTAAGTGAATGTATTTATATATATATGTTGATTCATTTTGAAGTGCTGCCCGCACTGTAAAATGAATTTCATAGAAAGTATAATTGAACTTGATTTTCTGACCAAATATAATTATGAGGATTTTTTATTTTAATCCATTTACTGAAAAATTGATCATAAAGAAGACACTCTGGAAATTTTGTAAATTTCAACTTTGACCGAATCAGAAGGCGAAAATATTTTTAACAATCAGAATTGAGCATTTCTGACAATTTACAACTTTTTGAAAAGCTTTTCAAATAAATGAAATGTTCCTGGTTCAAATAATGAGACAGTACCTCGAAACAGTCTATTGATTTTCAAATGAAAATTTGAAATATTTGATAAAATAAAGTGTCGAAAATTTTTTTATCTTATTATATCCATTATTAATTAAATGTAATAATAAATATAAAATATGTTTACGAAATTACACTGAATATAGTCCACAAATAGCCATTCTCCCAACAAGAGCAAAATATCTTACAAAAGTTCATATTCCGGGAAATTGAGCATAAAACATCCAATAATAACACGTTTGTGCTCCCAATGTGTGAAAAAGTGTTTGACAAATGTTTTTCGATTCATTTTTGTGACAAGAATGACCGATTACACCAAATGACAAGATATCAGATACTGTAGCTTAATAGACTGTTGTGAAAAATATACCCAGGTAGAGTTCCGCAATAAAAGGCCATAAAATAATACTGGCACAAGAAAGCCTTAATATTATGAATAATTTTTTTGTAAATCGGAGAAAAATTAAGTTTTCGACGTTATATTCGGTTAACAGTTACATTTGGTTAACTTAAAGATTTTTTTCGTCATACGGACTAATTTCCCGTGGTTTTATCGTGAAATTCAGGAAACTAACGATCAGAAATTAACAAGAAAAAAATCACGTTCCAACGCCGATCCAGCTTTAATTTTTTTCGTGTGTCAAATTTCAAACCGCCATAATTTTCGACTTAATTTTGTAAATATATTGTCGAGCCAAGAATCGCGCCGACGTGTTTGACCTGTACTTGGAGAGAAGTAGATGTTGACGGCACATCGTGAGTGCCGATATGGTGTATTGAATAGATGTTTCGCCCGATCTTACAAGATACATTTAATATTTTGTGAGAAAACGCCGCTGAGCTCGTAAAGATGTTTGTGAATAAACCATGTACTGACAAGAGGTTTTACGATTTCTCATCATCGCCACTTACAAAAAACAAACTGAATAATTGACATCTGGTACGAAAATATTTTTTCAAAATTTTTCTACCGTAATTTTTATTTGAGAAAAAATCCTTACCACATTGTGCAACAAATACAAATAAAATGAAGCCACATGAATTTATTTGAAGTATCTGGCCCGACTCTCGATTACTGCTCATGCTTATTTGATGTTGAAACTTGTCATTAGAAATTATCGAATTCATAGGATTATCTTCAACCTTTGGCACACAGCCTTCTTTCCGTCTTCGATTTCAGCTCGAGATAATTGGAAATTTTCAAAAACTTTTCTAGATCATAATAAATCTTTTTTGGTAGGTTTTATTTCTAGATTGTAAATAATGAATAAAATAAATAAATTTTTTTTTAAATATTTAGTAATGCTTAATTTCTTATGACTGAAATTAAACTAAACATCTTTCTTGACTAATACATAATCTAATTAATAATCATATATTATTATTATTTAATCAAATTTGATTTTAATCATAATACTGAGTGTAATCAGGATAATGTCAAATAAACTATCAAATAAACGAAAGAAAGCGTTTTTCACATTATTTTTTTTGGGTCTGTTAGTCAACAAACAAACTGATTACAAATTATCTTTTTCTAAAAAAAGGAATATCAGAAAAACATTGTTGGAACATTCTTGAAAGTAAATGATTATTTCATATTAATGAATTAGTTTATATTATTTGAAAAACAACTGTTTCGAATCACATTTTCAAAGATAAGATATATATATACCATATTTTCAGCTCAAGAAATTTGACAGTTTGAAATTTCCTATTTTATAAATAATTGTCGGTTAAAAGTGTGGCAAACTAACGACTTATTTTATGGCCTATGAAGGCCCTATTTGAACTAACTGTAGTTTGAAAATAAATTCAAATTGTATTTTTCCCGGCGAAAAATATTTTTCCCGAAAAAAAAGTTTCTCGGATTAATGGTTTACTTCTAATTAATAAACACCTTCTTTTACTACAAAGAAAACATATTGCTTCGGGAACAAAAATTAATACATTAACGGAAACAGGGTGCTTGCAATTGCAACAAAGAGTGACCATTGCCCATTCGCCAGTGTTATCATTCTGCGCACAAAAAAGCTACATAAGCTTGTCCAACTGGCCCAAGGTAACCAGGTTCATCAAGGCTCGTTTCCTGAGCTCTATATTCCGAACCAGTTATTAT
>SCLH01001353.1:169533-182360 GCA_004367855.1 Oikopleura vanhoeffeni
AGGCTTGGAGAAAACATCTTTTAAAAACATATTCGAAAACAAGTGAAGTCAAAAACATTTGTAGGCGAATTTTTGGATTCTAACAAAATTAGGTCAAGAAATTATGGGTTTGAAATTTGACACACGAAAAAAATTAAAGCTGGATCGGGTTGGAACGTGATTTTTTTTCTTGTTAATTCTGGATCGTTAGTTTCCCTGAATTTCACGATAAAACACCACGGGAATTAGTCTATGAGAAAAAAATATCTTTAAGTTTTAACCAAATGTAACTGTTAACCGAATATAATGTGAAAACTTAATTTTCTCCGATTTACAAAAAAATTATTCATAATATTAAAGGCTTTCTTGCTGCCAGTATTATTTTATGGCCTTTTATTTTATGCTGGAACTCTACCTGGGTATTTCACAAACAGTCTATTATGCTACAGTATCTGAATCTTGTCATTTGGTAATGGTCATTCTTGTCAAAAATGAATCGAAAAACATTTGTCAAAACCTTTTTCACCATTGGAGCACAAACGTGTTTATATTGGAGTTTTATGCTCAATTTCCCGGAATATGAACTTTGTAAGTATTTTGCTCTTGTTGGGAGAATGGCTATTTGTGGACTATATTCAGTTATTTCGTAAACATATTTGATATTCTATTATATTAATTAAATAATGATATAATAGAATAAAAAAATATTTCGACTTTTATTTTATCAAGATTTTTCATTTCAAATTTTCATTTGAAAATCAATAGACTGTTCGAGGTTATGTCTCATTATTTGAACCAGGAACATTTCATTTATTTTGAAAAAGCTTTTCAAAAAAGTTGTAAATTGTCAGAAATGCTCAATTCTGATTGTTAAAAAATATTTTCGCCTTCTGATTGGTCAAAAAAGTTGAAAATTTTACAAAAATTTCCAGAAGTGCTCATTTCTTATGAATCAATTTTTCATAAATATGGATTAAAAAAAATTATCCGTCATAATTATATTTTGGTCAGAAAATCAAGGTTCAATTATTGAATTTCTTCAAAATTAGCAGTTTTTTAACTAGTGGCGGGGCAGCACTCAAAATGAAATCCAACAATATAAAATGGAAAAACATTCACGAAGAAATTTTTTTTTGAGAGCATTATCATATTTTAAATAGAACGTTTTGGCTTTTTTTGATTGAATTTAGGCGTTTTTTTTGTTTAGCCATAAATATATAATTATTTTGGATAGTTTGTCTGAGTAAAATATAAGATTAAATGAACAGATGTGTGAAAGAGACAGCAACTGGTAACGCGACTCATTGTCTGGATATATATCGCTTCTTTAACTCACCTGAGATTTGAACCGTTATCACAAAAGTTACCCCCCCTGATCATGTCTAGTTTCTCAAAACAAAATTAGTCTCGTATAAGGCCAAAACGTGCTAGTTATAAAATATTATTTCTTTGGGCATATTGTATAAAATAACATTTCCGAGCAGATTTCTTCTTTTTTCATAAATTTTAACCTCGGACAGCCTATGATTTAACTCGATATATTAACATAAATATTTCTGTAGTTATATTTCTGATAGCAGCTGAACTTTTCCCTACACCAGTAAGATCTACCGCTACAGCTATAGGAATGGCATCGTGTTCGGTTGGTGGATTCTTTTGCCCATTGTTTCGGATTAAATAACAAACTCGTTTAGTTTTAAATTTCATAAAAAAAAATTTTCTAAAGAAATGAAAAATAATTTTATCCTGGAAATAACGAATTTGAAATAAATTTTGTTAGAACGAAAAAAATATTCAGTTGGTGAAAAACATGTGAACTACACCACTCACTTTTTGATCTGAAACATTTTTTTTAAAAAAATTTTAGACTAAAAAAATATGACGATTTGAGATATTCAAAGTCTAAATTTTAGACAATAAATTGAACGTTTTTATGACGAGACATTTTGATTTCAGTGGCTTCAAAACAACAATTAAAGCCATATGTACTGTATTTAATAACAATCAATGAATAAATTTGCACTTTTTTTGGTAAATATTTATAAAAATTAATTTTTTCGTTATTAATTTACCGATGATTTTTTTCGAAAGTTTTAGACTTTGAAGCTTTAGTATTTAGCTTTAGGACAAACGTTCTAAGATTTAATTTTAAAAGAAAATTCCAAAATATGCTCATTTTAATTATGCTTGATTTTCATCCTACTTTTTAAGAACTGGATTCCTCGTAATTCTATATTTTGGAATTCGCATAAAGAGCTCAACAATCGATTTAATTTCGTGAACATCATTAAATTAAATTAAATTGTTTCGTCAGCTCATTCAGCGCCGAAAGTACTGTGGTTTTCGCTATAAAGACAGCTTAGATTTCGCAATATTGAACTTAACTTTTGGTGCCATATTGTCCTTATTTTTAAAAAGTTGTTCTAAAAAGTTTGAAGATCACGGTGAAGAGACAAAAACATCAGCCAAAGTTTCGGAGGTCATTCTTTTGTCGAAAAATAATGGAGACCTGTTTTGTTGCTCTCCAGTACTGGAAGTCCAGTCAAAAATTTTCGAAAAAAAATTTTTATAGAAAAATTTCATATTGTCCTCAGATTTTGCCATATTTTCCTTAGGTCTTTCCATAAGTCCTTAGATTTCATTGTCCTAGTTTGCGATATTATGAGAGTGTCCTTATGACGCACACCACAGTAGTTTTTGAAATAATTAATCCTTGTTAGATATAAAACTTGGTGAAATTTCTATCTGGCTGCCTTATCTTGTTTTTGGTGGTTTTGCTCTTTTGGGTAGTTTGATGGGTTTTCTACTTCCAGAAACAAAACAAAACGGAGTAATGCACACGATGGAAGAAGGATACAAGTTTCATGAAAAATCATTTTACAAACTGTTTGGAAATTCCGAATCAAAAATTTTAAACATTATTAAAAATATTTGTAGTTGAGTTATTTTTAGTAGAAAATGTCTACTAGACATACATAACGACATAAAAACTTTGTATTGAATGAAATAGAGAGTCCATCTACTAAAAACTAAGACTCTGGAAATTCTTAAAATTGACACATTTTAGTCCTCTTTAAGTTATAGACTATAACTTTTAGTTAATAACTTGTAGCTTTTGAAACAACCGCCTAGTTAAGATTTTACTTCAAAATTTCCTATCGGATAAAATTTTATTCAATCTGTACACAATCTTAGAATATAAAACAAATTGATACTAACTAAATAAATTTCAATTATTATTTTTTTTGCAGAAGATTTTGAATTTTTTTTATTAAAAAAGTATTCACTCAAATTTGTGTGAATACACGTTAGCCAGCTTTGCATCTCAAATATTACGCGATGAATTTTTCTATTAATTCCTTTAGTTCAAAAAAAGCCATTGTTTTTCCTCTACATTGAAAACCATACATTTGATGACAAATGAACAAAGTGCCAGTACCGCCATAACGCCTTAATGTTTTGTCAATATTCTCTTTTCATGATTGGTGGGTAACTTTCGATGAAAAAATTGAAATTTTTATCTTTTTAAATTTCAACAACTGATAAATTTTGTTTAATAACACATTTTTAAATACTTTCATAATGACAAAAAAATTTATTACATCACGATATGGTCGAAAAACTATCACGTGACCGTATTTATGTAAATAAGAATATTTTTTCTAAATTTTTGGAAATATAAAGATAAAACTAATTATTTATGTGTTATTTCCAGCTGATACAAAAAATTGAGCATATTTTCGTATCAATAGTAATTATTGAACATTATTTAATTATTTAGCTAGTTCGTTTATTTACCCTGATCAAAAAAGTTGATTTATTATTTGGAGTGTTATAATTGCCTCTTCATCAATAACGATCTATACCGGTTATTCACTAGTTCTTCGAAGATGAAAACAAAAAGTAAAAAAAATGATCTTCAGATTATAACAACTTCAAAATTCTTGTATTTTTTCAAGAGGGAATTTGTAAAAAATATGGTATCCTCAAAAATAACTTCAGACAACAGAATTGTTCAAACTTCAAATTCTGAAAGAATAGTCATGTGATTAACATTTATAAATTTAATAACAGAAAAAATGTGATCAGGAATTATAATTTTCTAATCGTATTCGGAAATACAGTCGTCGTCTAAAAATGATAATTACAAATTTTCAAGTTTAATTTTTAAAAACCTGTTGATTCTTCTTCTGTTTGAGTTTCACCAATATTACTTGCACTACAAGAATTGCTGTGGCCACCTCCTTCATTTTTGGAAACTGGTTTCGAAGAATTTTTCACGCTTTTCGAATGACATGATTTTTTGAATATTATTACATCGATAAATTATGAATTATGCAAATATTTCAAAAAACCAATCCCTAAACAATATATTATTTCTAGAAAAACTTCTAAAAATTAAATGAAAAAATTATTTAAAAAAAAAATAAGTTGGTAAACAAGTTGAAGTGAGATGCGCTACCAAAAAAGGGGAGGGCTGCGAGTAGTGGATCGACTGGTTTTAGTAATGAATATTAGAAATTTGTACAGGCTGAGTTTTTCATTTTGTCTAGTGACTGGACTTGAATCATATGGAAATAAACTTGAGTGATTGCAGATAACTCAAAACCGAAATAAAATATACCCTATTACCAACGGAACCCCATCTCAAAAACGTTTACTATCTCTATAGCGCGTGTTCGAATTCAACTAATGTTGTCTTAGTGATGGTCTTGAGTATGATTATAGGCGAAGGTGCTTGATATTGGGACCGTTAAATTTGATCGGTGTGTAATCACTCAAGCAAAAGGTTTCGCGTCATAAATTATGACTCAAAATCAACATATCCTAGTCAGATATATGAGCAGTTGGCGTAGTGGTTAGCGCGACTCGATCATGGACCCGTTAACCTGAGTTCGACTCCCGGACTTCGCAAACATTTTTCTATGGTATCTTCCCAAAAATTGCAATAAAACATATTAAATTCTTGATATTCTGCCTTACCGATGCAACAAATTGATTGAAAATGTGTCCAAAAATCACTTCGAAATTATGTGAAAATTTTCCCACCCCATAACTTATCATACGAATTAACTTCATAAAATTTTTAGCTTAACTTACAAGTATTTGTGTAAATAAGATTACCTTCAGAGGTTGTTTTCTTAAGCAATCATGAATAGGCGGAACTTCTTCTCTTAAAACATCTTTTCGCCCAGGATCCAGGGAATTCTCTAAAAAGAAACCCAAAAATATTTAGAACAATTGAAAAATTAGTTGTTGTGGCTTTAGCTCGACCTGGCCAGCCAACCAATCCAAGCTGAGTCTGGCTTTAAGTCTACTAAGCCCTTAGGAAGCTTTGTTGGATTAACTAGAAAACTAGTCAATTAATATAAAAGTTCATAAGTTAGTATGATCAAACCTTGATCAAATTGATCTGCTACTTCAGCTTCTTCTACTTCTTCAGCAGCTGCGTCATCGTTGTTTTCTTCCATGGCATCTTCTTTCAAAAAAGTTTTATCTCAATAATAAAAGAGGGAAGTTTTGTCGTCTCAATATTTTCCAAAAAATTTTTTGAGCGGGTTAAAAATCAGATTTATCAAAATGACTTGTAACTAGTCACTTGTTCTTAAGGGGGTGGTCGTCGCAAAATGAGGCTCTAGAAACAAATTTTCCCAATTTATTTCTATGCCTTTTTTATAAAAATATGAAAAATTACAAGCATTTTGGTACTCGTTATATTTTGATACATGGCTAGAAAAGCACTTTTTGATGCATTCAGAAATATTTCGTATGAAAAAAGTAAAAATTTCTTGATTTTTGGAAATTTAAAACACGGTTCACAGAAAAACGAGTCAGAAATTTAGACAAAACTTAAACTCGGTTTTTTGCACGGACTCTTCAGCTGCACATTTATTTAGTTTTGAATGTGTGACTTGTAAATCCAGAGAGGAGATACATTTTGATTGGAGACCCCTAAACAAGGGTCAAAATACAGTTTTTTGGTGATACTGACAATTCAAGAATTTTCAAAAAAACTCAACTCGGTTTTTTGCTCACGTTCTGTCCGGTTAATTTGAGTCATAAATCATTGTTGTACCTTAAAAACTCAGGGAGGAGATACATTTTGAAAAATAATTCCTGTTTTTGTAAGCACGTTTCTGATTGGACGAGCCACCGTCACTTTTGATTTACTTTATAGTATGCAGGATTTTTGTTTAATTATATCAGAGAAAGGTAATGTTTGGTCCAACGAGTTGTCCTTTTGCTACAATTGGTCATTGAAAACCCCATTTTTTCCTTAAAATGCGACGACCAGCCCGTTAAGGAGGTAGCAGCGATGTGGCAGATTCGCACATTTTTTCTGAGTGATATCGGATAAAAAAAGGTGAATATTTATTTTTTATCTTTAATAAAAGTGTCCATTCTTGGAAACGCTTATATCTTCAATTTCTTAACATAATTAACTATCTGTAAAAATATTAAAAACTACTTTTAATTGGAACTTCATTTTAAATTAAACCCGATGTAAGAATGTTTATTTAAGACAATATTTATAAAATTCAGACATTTTCGGGTGTTATCCGCCAATTAATAGGTGAATCATTATCCCTATGTAAAAATTTCCTTCACATAAAAATTTTTTTCCTGAAAAATGGCGAAAAACAGTTTTTTAGGAATAAAAATTAACCTTCAATTGCGTTTAAATATTATAAAATGTCCTGATTTTCTAAAGAAATGACGCCCATAACACCCAAAATTTTATCGAATATTTTTTGCAAAAATAAAATTTTATTAAATTGCGTGCCAAATGGCAGAAACCAGTGTCACAAGCAAGTGTTGTAAATTTCATAAGTAGATCAGAAACGATATTCGCTTGACCCTTCCATCGGTTGAAATACGGAAACCAAATAGATACCAGAAAATTTCACAAGTGATTCGGCCTGATTATTTATAAAGATTTCAAAAAACCACCAATAAAAATTTCTGGCTTGATTTGCGGAAAATTTTTATAATATTTTTATAAAAGTCGACAAAAAATGACAAATAAACATTTATGATTTTTCAAAAAGCAGTCAGAAAATATGTAGACATGCATGAAAAAAATTAACTTGGCAATTTTTTTTTCACAGATTTTAAAAACAAAATTTGAAAGAATTTTGGACAAAAAATGCTTGAAATTTTTTAAGGCTTTGAATATTCTTGAAAATTTTACGAATTCAAAAATAGAAGTTCGAACTCAAATCTTTCCTAAAATAGATAAAAAATTATTTTAATGAGCTGATACACATTTATCCTGGTTCAGCTAACGATAAAAAGCACAAAAAATAAACCAACTATTTATATTCCTAAGTTAAATTGACTTCTATCTGCCACATCGCTGTTACCCTTTGAATGTTTATTTCGTGAAATTTCATCATTTAAATGAATTGCCTGCTTTGTTTTGCTCATTTTCCTGAGCGTATTTGAAAAACAATGCAGTTGTGGTTGATATTTTCTTGAAAATGAAGTGCAAGGGGGACATTATGCGCATTATGCGGTCCGCATATCACAGGTCCAATATCGCCAAATTTGTCAATATCGCCGAAGAAACCTACACGATTTTCAACCAAAATTATTTTTGTGCCCATATCACCGAAAAACCCATGTTGCCGAATTGCGTGCAAGGTTGAGGTTTTAATTCAAAATAATTTGAGGTGCGTCATGAATGACTACTTTTTGTTCCGATTAAATTTCTCAGATCTACTTTTTTGAATTTTCACTTGATTGGGTTTGGTTGAATACTTCATTTAATGCATTTTCGGGACTCACTGAGTTTGAAAAAATTGTAAAAGTCCTTATGAAATTGAGAACACTTTTCAAATTATGACGTCCTTTCAAACACTTACGTGTTTGAAAATTTTCAAAATTTGAATCTGATGGAATCAAATCAGATAGGAATAAACGAGTTTCGCATTTTAAAAAAATAACATTTTGAAAAAATAATTCCATCAGTTTTGTAAGCACGTTTCTGATTGGACGAGCCATCTGTCACTTTTGATTTATCTTTAGGATGCAAGATTTTTGTTCAAATATATTAGAGAGAGGTAATGTTTGGTCCGACGATTTGTACTTTTGCTACAATTGGTCATTGAAAACCCCATTTTAGCCTTAAAATGCGACGACCACCCCCTTATCCCTGCACGACACAGTGTATCCTGTTAAGTTGAAAACAATTTATTTTCATTTCAAAATCTTAAAGAGGTTTGACTCAAACCGTTTGAGTTTTATGAAAATATAATCTTTACCTGCTTCAACAGAATTGGAGGTGTCATCTTCGTCGCTATTTCCACAGCTACCCGCACTACTTATTTCGTCTTGTTATTTATAAAATAAAATAAAAAATATTATACTGACATACTGTCTGGGGAAAATTAACATGAAATCCCAAAAGCTTTTCCATAAGTTTAAATTCGAATTAGTTATTATGTATAAAGTCCCAGGCTTCCCATCTTGACAGGACCAGTTCGAATCCAACTTATTTTGTGCGAGTGATTGTCTCAGTGATTGCTTGAGTGATTACACACCGATCATCTTTGGCGGTCCCAATATCAAGCGCCCTTGCCTGATCATACTCAAGACAATCACTCAGACAACATTAGTGGGATTCGAACACGCGCTATAAAGATAGTAAGCATTTTTAAAATGGACTTAGGTTGGGAAAATGATATAAAAAACATTTTTTTCTGTTTTTTTTGTTAATTAATAAATTTATGATTCAGATTCGTTTAAATATAATCTGACATTTCAAATATGATGTATAATTTGATATTTTGTACTTTTGATAAATGCCTGTTCCAGAATCATCTTCGTCTGTAGAATCTCCATGTCTTTTATAAGTTATTTCACCATCAGTTGTTGAAGATGAGGGTACGTAGGGTGAATTTAGATTAAGTCAGTTTTGAATTTTTGATGGAAATAACAGGTGGTTCTTAAATCGCTGGTTAACCCCTGACTCATTTGAGTATTGATATCCCCCTGAGGCATGAGAGTCACTTTAATGGCTGGACTTTGAATTCATATGATGTGAAAAGTACAAGTGTTAGCGACTTTATTATCGACAAGTCATTGAGATTAAGGATTGACTTAAATTTGAATATAATTATATAAATACAATTAAATGTTCAGCATTTTATTTCAGCTGTGGAAAAGTGAATTATTTTGAAATGCTAGAGTTTTTCACCTCATAAAAAAAAATTAACTATTAAAGATTGATTCTATTTCGCACATTTTTGCAATCATAATTTAGCTGTCCTGCGCTTTGCGATACTTTTCTCAAATTCGTTAAAAACCTTAAAAAAAACCCTTGAAAATGTTTTAAAATAAAACGAAACTAGTCGGATTTACCTTATGTTACAATTAAAGATTGAGATTCAATTTTCTAAAAATAACCACTTCAAAAATAACATTCGATTTCCGGTGTCTAATTACCAGCAGATTTATGATTTTTTTCGAAAAATAAAGAAAAAAAGCAGGATAAAATATATTTCGAACGACGCATCAAATAAAATTATTTTCGTTGTTCAAAAATAAATCGCACACTCTATTGGCGATTTGAATCTTGAGCTGCTATGTTAGTAAATATAGTTAGGGGTCACTCACCGAGGGGGCCAAAAAACTACCGTGGGCATAAGTGGTGCCGCAGCAACAGCCCTTAAATTAAAAAAAAATAGTTTAATGAAGTCAATAGTCCAATTTGAAGGTATTCAAAAGAGCCATAATACTTACAATACTTACTGTATAATACTTACTGTATATACTTTCAAATTTTGGAATACGAAGAAGAGTTTTCTCAATTTTAATTATTTTGCAGTGCAAAATTAACATTTTCTGTCATTAAATTTCAAAAAATAACAGGCCTATGTGTTTAAAAGTACTAGCATATATGTTTTGCCATAAATTAAACTGAATTCTTTGATTCCAAAAACATAACAAATATTTTTTTGTAATTCAATTTTCGACTGTTTTTACAAGAATGAACAATTTTAGATTATTATGCTAAAAACAATCAAAATTCATTTTGCAAACTTTTACAATTCACCCTATTGACGTAAGAACATAGTTATTAATTAATGTATCTTCCTCTTCGATAATAGCCCATAGACGTTGCTCAAATTTTTGGAATAAAAAATGGCTGACAATTGAAATAAGTAAAGATGTTCGAATCATGGTTTTATAAACGATACCGGTTCTGTTTATTTTATGGCCAGCATTATTTGCAGAGATGGCAACAGAAATGTTAAAAAACTGAGAAAAATTAATTTTTTAACTTCATAAAAGGGTTAGTAATTTTAAAGGCTTTGTGAGGCTTCATACGACCGAAAAACTGTTTTTCATCTCGCGAAAAATCAGAAAAAGGGTCCTCAACACCAAGTTTTGAACGATTGCCCAACTTTTAGATTAAAGCTCTGGAATTCAGCCTGTCAGTTGTGAACCCTGAACCCGATAGTAGGTATTGAATTTGACCGAACACGCGTGTATTGATAAGTTAGGCTAAAATAAGCTCACAGACAGAAAATCAGCTTCTTTTCACATAATTAAATCGGTCGCCTGAGAGTTTCAAATTTTCAAAATTGTTCAATTTGAACAGTTTTTAACCCGTAAAACCAGATTCGAGTGTTTAATCAATTTGAACAGGCCAGTGACAATGTTTTAGGTTGAAATACAGTCAAATTAAAAAATGAGCGAAATTTAACATAATTTAGCCGGTCGTACCAAAATTTGGACAAGTGACAGCCCGTGTTGAGCCAGGATTAACCAGATGAATGCTAGAAATGTGTCATCTTCATCTGGTTGGTTATTTTTCAACTTTATTTTGAAAAAAATAAACGTAATTTTTTATGCTTAATGAATGCTTTAATTGATCGGTGGTACACTTTAATATCCCTCAAATTTGAAGCATTTCAACGGCCCTAAAGTGTCCTGTTTTTAGGCTGGAAATGCAACTATTACTACCTTACAACCCCTCTGTTTTTGCATGAATGTCATTATAAATTACTGAGTGCGGGCCATTTTAATAGCATGATTCATGCTGCATAAATCTTTTTAGAAAATTTATCCTGACCCTGAAAAAAGCTGCGATACCAGAATTTAAGTAATTATAAAATTTCGTGTTGCCATCTCTAGATAAAAAAGGGTTCGTGAAACAGCCCAAAAAATATATTTTTTTCTTTTCTTTTTCGATGTTTCCTCATATTTGTAAAAAATCTATTACTTAGTTTATTTTTGTAGTTCGACAACGATCGTACAAACTTGATTAAAAGTATAATGTTTAACTGCATTATGTCTTAGTAAAACTATTTTATTATAAATATTGATGTAAAAGTAACAAACTTATCAGATAATCTTCCAATTTGGAATAGGCCTTTATGGCTATTCACCAGATTCGATTACACAAAAGACAACAGTTGCAATTTTTGTGTAGTCGAAAAAAATATTAATTTAATGGGCCGGTGGTGCCTTTTTTTACATATAAGGCAGTTTTTTCATTATTTTTAATATTAACCACATACAAAGAAAAATTGTTAATTTGATCATCACAACATATTTATAATTTCGTCACAAATTTGTAAGGATAACTGAAACCAGTCAATTTTGACGATTTAAATGGTTGTAGTCCCTACTTCTTAACAATTTTTATGGGTATAATAATATTTATCAAATAATAATCGGAACGAATCATTATTATAATTGATGAATTGCCGGAACTTGCCAAACATCGATTTCCTGCACAAAACATGAACACTGGCACTCGCCAAACATCGAGTTCTAGCGCAAGAAGTAGACACCAAACTCCGCAAAAATCGAACTCTGAGAAAATAATAAAACTGGAACTCGCCTATATCGACTTTCGGCAAGTTAACTGAAAAAAAAGTTGACCACCTACCGGTCTATTGTGTAAATCTCTAGAATTTATACTTCGTAGACATGCAGTAATTTCTTTTTTGTGATGGAACTTAAACAAAGTATCAAATAGGAGCCTGTACTGCCGAGATTTCGAAATTACATTATGAACTAAAATTTAAAGCTCATAAATTATGACTCATAATGCTGTTTCGAAATCTCGGCAGTACAGGCTCCAATTTAATACTTTTTTCGATTAAAACCTATAATATGACTGATATGGTTCTTTTTCATGATATAAAAAGACATTATTTTTGAAAGTTCTATGCACTTTAACCTGTGTACTCGAACAGTGACAATTCAGACAGTGGTCATTATCGCGCCCGTTCTTAAAATGAACTACCAACNNNNACATTATTTTTGAGTATTGAATTAATACATTTTTGAGTATTAAATTAATGCATTATGCAGTCTTCCGGGATTAAATATATAGTACTATATACGAGTATTATATACGAGACAGATATATATATAGTATTGTCTACAGACAAAAATGGGTTCGGTCATAACTTTTGATTTTTCGTTTAATAAATTTTGTAGTTCTGATCTTTAGCAAGTACGTTGAATTCATTTTTATCACATAATTTGATTATGCAATTTAACATAAAAAGTGATATAATGGCCTATTGCCAATAGGCTATTGGCAATACGGCTGTAACTAGGCTGTTCGAGGTCGTGCAAATTTTGACGTTTTCAGTCACGACTACATGTAGATTATTTAATATTTGATATTGCCTTAGCAAAACGTTGAAACCTTATAAAATAAATCACTTTTTATTAACAAAATATTATTAGTTAATATATTATTGACTTTAAATAACTTTAAAATGTAATCATTTAGACGATTTGAAATAAGAAATTTCAAAACTCAAAAATGGGTATCGATGTTTTTAACCTATCTTGTAGAGAATTTCTTTCTGGTCATTTTA
>SCLH01001353.1:195049-208947 GCA_004367855.1 Oikopleura vanhoeffeni
CAAAGTTTTTGTTTGTTTAGAGCTAGCTTTTGCAAAAATTTGAGTACATTTTTAAATTTAACCTAGGAGGAGATAGATTTTCCGATGAAAAAAGCCAAAAAACCGGTATTTTGGACCGGTTTTTTACGTATTCTAGAATAAATATAGCACTTATCGACAAAAGCTCACCTACAAAGTTTTGTATACTAATTATACAGGTTATGTTAAAATTTGGGTTTATTTCAAAATAAAACCTGGGAGGAGATAGATTTTCCGTTTTGGCTTAGGTGGCTCTTGTACCGCTCATGTGTGAAGGAGTGTGGTCATACAAAAAAGTTTTGGCAAATTTTATTCGCAAGTTGAAGGCTAGTTCTACAAAGTGGCTAATCTGAATAATATCCTCAAGGCCCTGTTTGGCTAATATTTTATCGAGAATATGTTAAATTAGGAGCAGGGATACCCTTAAGGGAGTACTGGTCGCATTTAGAGACTCTGACATGAAATTTTCCAGATTATTTTTAACAATAAAATTCTGAAAATACGGACGAAAATAAATTGATCAGATGTCTTTTTATTTTCATTTGTCAAAAAAAAAAGTATTTTTATCGCGATAAGAAATTTTTTAATCACGATTTTGTCGAAATTTGGGAATTTCTGATAATTTGAATCGCTCTCTCCGAAAAAACGAGATACAAAAATGCAAATTGTGGACCTTGGGGCTCTGCCCGTATCCTTAATATCGTATTCATACCAGTTTACGTTTCCTGCGGTCAAAATCCAGGGAGGAGTAATATTTTCCCCGAGACACTCACAATAAGGCCAAAAAACAGTTTCCTGCTCATTTAAGCTCCGGATGAAATTTAAATGAGCAAATCGGACTTTGAGGTTCTGCTCACGTTTTTTGTGGTTAATAAAAGCTATGAAAGTATTCTCTATTTTCAAAACTCAGGGAGGAGTAGGCTTTTGAAGTAAAAATATTGCCACTTTTGAAAAGTCGTTCCTGATTGGTCGGCCAATCAGGAGCCTGCGATTTGTTTTGTCAGAGCAAGATTATTGTTCAATTATCCCTTAACTGAATTCCAAATGCGACTAGTACTCCCTTAAGGGGGTAGCAGCGATGTGGCAGATTGGTATTGTGGTTATTTTATTTTTTATCTAAAATGAAAGTGTTCATACTTGCAAACGTTTATATTTTTAAATTTTTTACATACTTAAGTATCTGTAAAAATATCAAAAACCACTTTTCATTACAACTCCATTTCCAACTTGACCCGATGTGGGATTTTTTTTAAACGCGATATTTATAAACTTCAGACATTGTCGGGTGTAATGCACTAATTAGTGGGAGAATCATTATCCACATGCAAAAATTTCTTAAATATGAAAGTTTTTTTTCCATGAAAAATAGAGAAAAACAGCTTTTTAGGAAAAAAAATTGACCTTCAATTGAGTTTAAATATAAAAAAATGTCCTGACTTTTAAAAGTTAAGTAGCCTATTACACCCGCAATNTTTCATGCGCGAGATAATCCATAGTTTTAAAGAATATTATTTTACATGAGAATGGTGATGAAAACATTCCATTTTTTTTGCAGCTGCAATACCCAAATTGGTGGCGGTTTAATATTTGAAATATGAAAATGTCAAATTAACCCTTAATTCGTGTTATTTATGCACTTGTTTCTGAGAATCGGCAAAAATGAGAGAGTTTTTAATTTTCTTATTCACATTTGATAACTTTTTATACACTTTTTTAACAATTTTTTTTTATAGGACTGTAGAGAATTCTTTGAATAATATGATTATCATTGTAAAAATATATGTTAATAATGTATTTTCGGTTATAATGCTCAATTAAACCGCTGCGCCATCGATGGCGCAAAGACACTACGGGTCCAGAGATTGTCGGCCACTACGGGAGTTTAACAAAATCACATCATTTTGGCAAAAATTTTAGATATTTTTTCGGCAGTGCTCAAATTACACTCAAACGTAAGCCATTTCAGAGGCGCACATTTCCTATGTAGAAAAATCGAAAAAAGTTCATGAAAAATAGTTAGGGCCAATACAAAAATCGAAAAATAATAGCCTTCTTGGAAGAATAAAACAGGATGACTTGTCTTGAAATTATAAAATTCGAATTAAGCACGTCAATAACGTCTAATAAGCATCACATTTGGCAATTTGTTTTTGAATTATTGCTTAAGGGAGTACTGGTCGCATTTAGAGACTCTGAAATAAAATTTTCCAGTTTATTTTTAAAAATAAAATTCTGAAAATACGGACAAAAATAAGTTGATAAGATGTCTTTTTATTTTCATTTGTCAAATAAAAAGTATTTTCATCGCGATAATAAATTTTTTAATCACGATTTTGTCGAAATTTGGGAATTTCTGATAATTTGAATCGCTCTATCCGAAAAAACGAGATACAAAAATGCAAACTGTTGACTTTGGGGCGCTGCCCGTATCCTTAATATCGTATTCATACCAGTTTACGTTTCTTGCGGTCAAAATCCAGGGAGGAGTAATATTTTCCTCGAGACACTCACAATAATGCCAAAAAACAGTTTTCTGCTCATTTAAGCTCCGGATGAAATTTAAATGAGCAAATCGGACTTTGAGGTTCTGCTCACGTTCTCTGTGGTTAATAAAATCTATAAAAGTATTCTCTATCTTCAAAACTCAGGGAGGAGTAGGCTTTTGAAGTTAAAATATTGCCACTTTTGAAAGGTCGTTTCTGATTGGTAGGCCAATTAGGAGCCTCCGATTTGTTTTGTGAGAGCAAGATTATTATTCAATTATCCCTAAACTGAAATCCAAATGCGACCAGTACTCCCTTAACGAAAGATGAAACAAATCTTTAAATTTCAGTAACCGATCCAGTTTGCTATCAATATTTGTTTTTATAGCTTTCACATTTAAATAATTATCATAATAAGCTAAAGCTAAGCAACTTTAGTTACTTTGCCTGAAAAATAAAAAATCACAAGCATATGCAAATATATCTATTACGGGGCCTGCTGGTCGTTTTTCTAGATTTTTAGCCTACATTTTTATTCATAATTTTTTTTTTATATAATTCGACTTTTGAAAACAACTCATCCGATTACATTCGTAGATTGCTCAAACTGAGCACAAACATCTTGTGAATACTAAAATAAAAATTTGGTCCTAATCCGACCATTTTTTTCCCTTTTTCTTAAGAAAGGCTAATAATCAAACAATTTTAGTAATCTGAGAAAAAATATAAATAAATTGGTCAGATGACCCAATTTTTTTTAATTCACAAGATATTTGTGCTTAGTTTGAGCTATCTAAGGATGTAATTGGACTAGTTGTTCGCAAAAGCAAAATTATGTAAAATTTTTTGCTAAAATCTAGTTCAAACGACTAGGAGACCCCGTAATCGATATAACAATAAATGAACAATGACAGTCTATAAAAACACGGTGGGAAGCATCCCAATCAGAACGCACTATTACTATGAAACTTTAGTTGCTCTATTGAGGAAATGATTTCCTGCTGCAGGAATCCTGCAAAGCTAAGTAAAATGCCTTGCTAAAATGTCCAAACAATTTTCAAATAAAAATGAAATTATTTGAAAACAATTCTTGGGATAATATTAAAATTGACCAAAAAATTACTTGATACAATTGAAGTCATTTTAAGTAAAAGTTATTCGAATTATCACAAAATCTTTAAATCACTTTTTAGTTATTCGAAAATCTTTATATTGACCTTATATTTTTTTGCATCCTTCGAAGCATCAAAAAACTGATGCAAGATTGAGCATAAACAGAAAGACCAACTCCAACAGCAGAAACGATAGCATATTTTTTATAATTTATATAATCATCTGTCGAGGGCTGAAAATTAAATTTTGATTATTTCACTGTCTGACAAGAAAATAAAAAAAAACACTATCGGACAGGTGTCAAAATTGAGTTGAAAGTGAGTTAATATTTTTTCAACAAATTTCAGAATCAAATTTCCAAAATTTTTCAAAAATTAAAAGATAAAAAAAGATTGACATTTTTAAGCTTGATCAATTTAAATTTGTGTGTTCTTTAAACTGCGACTTAAGCAGCGACTTATCTGAATTGACGCAATAATCTGCTACAATTAAAGCCAGAACAGTTTTTTGCGAAAATTTTCATTTTTTAACGTTCAACATCATATTGAGTTGATGAAGCTTCAAACATATTGACAAAACATTTCAAATTCACATTTCCCACCCTAATCTAGTTCATTTCTAGGAGGCGTCATATTTTCAAAAGTGTTCATCAATCTTTCCACGTTTGCTTCGGCAGCACACGAAGTGTTTTTCTCCAGAAGTTCACAATCCATTTTCCTCCAATAGACTAGCACAAGCTCAATATCCATTATCATGTCAAATAAAAATGCACCAACGCTAACGATAACCAAGAACATATCCAAATATGACAAACCTCCTCTTCCAGAAACTAAATCTTCAACGCCATCAGCCTCCGTAACAGCCTGTATGATAGTCATAAAATTATAAAAAACCTCATTTCCGATGGAATAAAAAAACTGGTGATTTTTGTCTTGTTGAAATTTTTTCTAGTCATTTTGACTAGCCAATATTCATATCTATTGAGTGAATTTTTCGTCGGCGAATATTTCCGGTGATCATTCACATTTTAGCTTGAAAAACAATTTGACTTTGAATATTTGTCTTTACGCTTCTGCAAACGAACATTTGTGTCATAGCAAGAATAAATAAAAAATTTTTAACTTTTCCTTTAAAAAATCTAAAATAATTACAGGGAGAACCAAATATCGCTGAAAGTTTTTCCTAAAAAATTGGCAATATTGGGCATTTTGGCTTCATATCATACAGGGAGAGGGACCTCGATATTGCCAGCCCAATATAGCCGAATTTGCCAAAATCGCTGAAAAACACCTACGCAATTTCCCGATTTTTAGCTTAAATATTTTTAGCTTAAATACTTCTTGTACCAATATCGCCCAATATGACCGAATTTGCCGGAATCGTCGAAATTTTTTGAGATTTATGTTACAAATTACTTTGTGGGAGTCATGAATGACGTCATTCTCATGATTGAATTTCCCAAATTTACTCTTTTCAACTTTTATTTGATTGCGTTTGTGAAGTATCTTATTAATAATAAGTTATTATACGCATTTTTGTAATTCACTTCATTTGAACCTATTGTGAAACTCCTTATAAAACAAAATATTTAGCATATAACGTCGGTTTAAACGCCTACCCTTTTTTTCATTTCTTAAACAAAACAAATCACTTTTGTCCCCATGTCGTTGCATGTGCCAATATCGTCGAATTTACCGAAAACGCCGAAATTTTATAGCAAGAAACTTTTGGCGATATTGGGTTCCCCCTATAATATAAATAAATGAACGGAAAAAATAATTTAACTCGGGTACGACCGCAGTAAAAGATGGCCCAGCCGCCCGTCAGGCGCTACAGCGCCTGATTACTAAATGCCAATTCTTTATGGTTTGTGATTTAGGGACCTACCAAACTAAGTCATTGATGTTTTCATTCAGATAATTATCTCGCTGATGGAGCAAATTTTATTTTTTAATTTTGATTATAAATGCATGTTTTTCAGTTCAAAAAATCAGCGTTTAATCAACAAAAAAGTACTTAAAACACATTTTTTGTCGTATTTTATTTCATACTTAATAAAGATCTGGTCATGACGTCTTGAAAAAATGGCGAAACTGTGATTGCTTTTAATTACGCTCTAAATATGGGTGAGTCATTAATAATCTTCCACATTATCATGCGCTCAAAAATTGTTTTTAGCATAAAAATGCGCTGAAATTAATATATTTGAAATCGCAGTCAAATATTTAGTATAAATAAAAACAAAATTATTAATTTTGATAAATTTAAATTAAGCTTAATTGGTACGGTTTCAGAAAAAATACCAGAATTTTTGTTATCAGGAGACAATTTTAAATACTGAGATTGTCAGAGTAAGTTTTATCTTTATAATTTCACGACTTTGAAGCATATCTTAATTCTCATTCAACAGTCACGTGATCTTTTTTCGACTATACCGTAATAAGAAAAAATCTAAAATTTTTCTTTAGAGTAGCCTCTCATATGTTGTAGACTGATTTGAGATTATTTTGCAAAAATAAGTACTGTAATTCCAAAAAAACCCACAAACAATTTTTGGCAAAAAATTACAGCGTTCACTTGGTCGACGATGCTTCAATCATGTATAAGAGCGAAAAAACAGTTTAAAGTCGAAATTTATATTGACTCGTCGCGTCGCTTTAGACAATTTTTCAAGAATTAAAGTTAAATAAAAGACGATGAAACGCCATGGCTCATAGCCTATGAGTTAAGGGTCCAAATGTCAAGCATTGAACATAAACAATTGCTTTTACATATATGACTTTTTCCTGGGGAGAATATTTAGTATATTCCTCTTTGATTGATTCTGCTGAATTATCGTTAGTGTTCATCACGTTTCCATTTTGAAGCTCGACGATTTCTGACGTTTCGTTTGTTTCAACGAGAACGGAAACTTTTTGATCTAATACTCCATTTTGTGACTTTTGATCTTCGACCATACTTGCTAAATAGAAGACCATAGTATCTAAATTAGATATTATTAATTTTTACGGGCATATTAAATGTATTTTGAGGGGTTCGAATATAATTTTGAACAGTTTTTGATTTTAACTCCCACAGTCTTTTTACGGTCACGCCTGACCATGACCCGTTAAATCGCAATTAAGGACCCTTAATCATTCATTATGAAACATTTACAAAGTGAACGATCGACTATTCAAATAATTGACGTTTGTGCGTTTTTTTTCTAGAAATTTTTTACTGTATTACAGTACTTATTTTTTGCAAAAAAAACTTCAATCACCAAAAAAAAACTTGGAGCAGAATCAAGAAAAAAATTCTAAGATTTTTTCCCATTACACTATAGCCCGAAAATGATCACGTGACCGTATATTCAAGAATTAAGGTTGGCAAAAATAGTACTGTTTTTTTTCAAAAATTACTTATATCAATTTTTGAAAAAAATTAAGTTGTTTTTTAGAAGTTTTTAAGACTTTTTCTTCATTACACCAAAGATCAAAGACAATCACGTGACCTTTAATTCAAAAAATAAGGTTTTTGGTCAAGTACATAAATAGTAGTCAGATTTAGCCGAAAATTTTTGTGGGGTAATAAACACCTAATTTTAGAGTTTTGAACGTAATGGTATCTTCGAAAAAGGTCACGTGATCTAATTTTTCAAGAAATAAGGATAAATATATGACATATTTCAGACCTTATTTTTGAATTATTTCGTCACGTGATTTTATTCGGACTTTGGTGTAATGTGAAAAAAGTCTTAAAAACGTTTGAAGTTGACCCTGGAATTTTTTTGACGTAATTTGAGTACTTTTTCAAATTACTGTACTATGTTTTTTTTCAAAAAGTACTCAAATCACGTGGAAGACCCCTTAAAAGAATCGTCACNCCTGGTTTTTAATGTAATCGTCTACTGCGGATCGGCATCCCTTTATTTCTCGTCTCAATAAAACAGCAATATTTTAATTACTTGACAAAAACTGGAGCACACCTCGATAATCATAAATAATATTCAAGAAAATGATCTAAGTGACTCAGACTGAGTCCCAACTGATTTTATGATCGGGAACCCTAGCCAATAAAGATTCAAACGGAGAAGTAGTTTTTAATTTACAATTGTGCAAAAATAGAGTAGTGAATCAGTATTAATACTCAAAAATAATGTATTTCACGCCTCAAATAGCGTCATTAAATTCGTTGGTAGTTCATTTTAAGAACGGGCGCGATAATGACCACTGTCTGAATTGTCACTGTTTGAGTACACAGGTTAAAGTGCATAGAACGTTCAAAAATAATGTCTTTTTATATCATGAAAAAGAACCATATCAGTCATATTATAGGCTTTAATCAAAAAAAGTATTAAATTGGAGCATGTACTGCCGAGATTTCGAAACTGCATTATGACTCATAATTTATGAGCTTTAAATTTTAGTTCATAATGTAATTTCGAAATCTCGGCAGTACAGGCTCCTATTTGATACTTTGTTTAAGTTCATCCACAAAAAGCAAATTACTGATGGTCTACGAAAGTGATAAATTCTAGAGATTTACACAAGTTGAGACGGTAGGTGGTCACTTTTTCAGTTAACTTGCCGAAAGTCGATATAGCCTACTAGTATATCCGTATAATACCGTATAATACGGTATATAGTACTATATATTTAATCCCGGAAGACTGCATTATAATAGTTCCCAAAGGCGGCAAGGGATTAAGAGAAATTAGTGTTTTTGCTAAGGTTCTGAATTTTTGTGTCGCTCGACCAAAATGAAGTTTTTTGGGGCAAGGGATTATTTGGATTAACGTTTTTCGCCTGGGCCCTAACTTTTTGTGCCACGTGATCAAACTGGAAGTGTGGTAAAAAGTGGTAGAGGGGGTAGTAGCGAGTTCTTTCAAAATTTAATAACTGTTTTTTCTTTCTCTACTCAAAAATAAAAAAAAGGACTTACTCCAAATTAAACGGCAAAACTTAATACAAACTAAACATAAACTCATGACAATTATGTACAAAACTTCAGAAAAAACCTAACTGAAAGTTAAGAAACAATCAATTAATAACCAATAATAATTTAACCTGAAAAAGTTCAAGGTGATCCAAAATTTGGATTCAAAATGGAAATACAATTATCACTGAAATTAATTTTTTATAACTTTTTGATCTTATTTTAATTAAATTAATAAAATAAAGTATTCATAGGTACTGACCAAAATATTTTCAGCTCATAAAGTGTTCCGCCTACGCATTTTTTTTGTCAAAATGAACAAAATTCTTTCGAAATTTTCTTTCAGAAAATAGCAAATTTTTATGTGAATACGATCCTTGCCACAAGAAAACAAAAAAATTGAGCTGATTATGCTCAAAAACGAAATTAATGCTGAAAATGAGGGTTTTTAAAACTCACTTTCTGACCACTAGATGGCCCAAAAAAATTTTTTGCTCGGAATTGTCTTTTTCGGTTGCGATTACCCCCCGATAGCAAATAAATGTTAATCAACAGTTTTAGTTCAGTCTGTAGGGTTCCCGCTGCACACCCTATTCATGTGTTTTGATGAGAAATGGTCTACCGTCATCAGTTTAGCCGTACCAAGCTTTAAAAATGTCAAAATTCATCCACACCACCCCCTTAAAACTGCGTTAAAACTGTCAATTATTATGTGACACTATCTAATATAATAAACTTATGTTCATGCAGGAGATGAAAAATCTTAAGATCCGTTTATAAAATTGATCTAAATTATTTTATGACTCAACACTCCTGACCAATGACCGATTAGTCTCGCTTTGTGTTACAATAACAATAATATCTTACCTCGTTTTACTTAATTTATACTCTAGTGAACCCGTCTCGAATCATTTGAGAAATTCTATTGGCCAACCATTCAGAGCGTCGCCATACAATTTACAGAGAAGAACCAGATAACGTCACTACCCTTCTGACGTCACAGACTATGACGATCAACATAAAAATTACACTAGGCAGGTTCTTCGATATTGTCTGTTTGATCAATACTTTTCTTTCAAGTTACCACTCCTGCTGTTTTCGTGTAACATGTTCGAAGTTATAAAATGGGATTTTTACTTTTCGGAGTTGAGAACATAGAAGCCCAGCTAGGGTGTTACAGGTTTTTCAGCATTGGAATTCTACGATATTTATGGAAAAATGAAAAAGTACAATTTGTTCAAAATTTTTCAGAGACCAAGAAAAAATTCTCCAAAATTTTCAAAAATCCGGGCTTCTCATTGGTCGAAAATCGACTTACTCAAACTGTGAAACAGTGGTTTCGGGAGTGTTCTTCTGAATCTCCAGATTCCGATAAAATATATTATAATTTTTTCGGGCTAATATTTTGGGAGATATCGGCAGTTTAAATTTCAAAAANTGCCATTTTTGAGAAATTTACGACATTTCGGCATAAATTGTCAAAAAATCGGCTTGTGGAAATTATGCGACTATAACTTAAAGATAGCTCTCGTAGAGGCGCACACATTACATTTGAAAAGTGGAAAAAAAAAGAATTGCGACGAGTCCGATATCTGGGATATCATATCCCGGGATATCATATCCCTCAACCAAATATCAGAATTTTTGAAGCCATTATTAGCTATTTTTATATTCTTTATGAACATATCTCTCAGAATATACCATCAATCTTCAAAAATAATATTCGGTATCACTGCAACGAGACGAAAATTTTAAGCATAAAATCGTCAATTTTCAAAAACAGTTCGAATTTTTTAAAATCCTGGCTTCTAATTGGTCGACTATGATTTTTTGATATATTGACTTCGAACTGTTAAATGTCANAATTGCGACGAGGTCGATATCCCTCAAGCAAATTTCAGAATTTTTGAAGCCAATTTTAGCTATTTTTATATTCTTTATGGACATATCTCTCAGAATATACCATCAATCTTCAAAAATTAAATAATATTCGGTATCACTGCAACGAGACAAAAATTTTAAGCATAAAATCGTCAATTTTCAAAAACATTTCGATTTTTTTTAAATCCTGGCTTCTAATTGGTCGAATATGATTTTTGATATATTGACTTTAAACTGTTAAATGTCAGTACAAATTGTTCGTTAAGCTTAACTGATATTAAGTAAAATATAATAGGGGACGATTTATAATAAATTTATAATTTCGATTTGAAATTTTGAATTTTTGTGATGACTCATACTTTTTGGCGAAAGTAAAAACTTCGAATATGAAAGTCGGCGCAATTAATTTATATTTTTCAATCATAAGCTCAGTACGTAAGAGATTCAGGCTAAAAAAATGTATATCATCACAGAATTTCCACAGAACGGTTTTTTATAAAATTTTCGCAGTTTATCGATTTTGCGTAGGCGGAATGGGAATTTTCTGATTTAAAATGCTATTTTCGTACAGAAATATTGATTTTTGGAATTCGGCTATATGAAATGAAATGATCCCCATCCCTGAAATAACCCTGTTGTCAACTCAAATAAAAAATCCAAGAAGGTCGAGAATAACCTGTAACAGCGGATATGGGCTCTTGATGAAAAACTTTTTACTGGGTTTATATACTTCACAGTATTCTTCACAATATATCATCAAAATATACCATCACAATATACCATCACATATTCCATCACAATATACCATCAAAATGGTGTTTCATAATCCAGGCAACTTTTGTAACTACAGAATTTTCGAATTATTGCTTTTAAAGAAAATTTTGAGTTCGAANTAATAAATTTATAGAAAAATTTTGATTTGAAATTTTGAATTTTTGTGATGACTCATACTTTTTGGCGATAGCCAAAGTAAAAACTTCGAATATGAAAGTCGGCGCAATTAATTTATATTTTTAAATCATAAGCATAGTACGTAAGAGATTCAGGCTTAAAAATGTATATCATGACAGAATTTCCACATAACGGTTTTCTATAAAATTTTCGCAGTTTATCGATTTTGCGTAGGCGGAATGAGAATTTTCCGATTTAAANCAATGATTCAGTCAATTCATTAGTAACAATTAAATAGATAGTGTCTGTTTGATCAGTACTTTTCTTTTAAGTTACCACTCCTGCTGTTTTCGTGTAAACATGTTCGAAGTTATAAAATGGGATTTTTAGTTTTCGGAGTTGAGAACAAAGAAGCCCAGCCTATTTTTCTCAGGAACTCACTGCTGCCTTTTGACCACTTCTGCCTTGAGCAAAATCTTTCGCAAATTAATCAACTTAATCCCTTCGAAAATGATGAAATTTGAAATAAATTTAAAACTTATGTGAAAAAATATACCGTTCGGTTATATTTTTCATTGTTTTACCTCGAAAACGGAGATCATCTCCTGTGTTCATAATTACGGGTATTATAACTGCCCGAAAGGAATTAGCAGCTTTTTATAATAATATTTTTTTAACTTACAGAGCAAAAAAATTTCAATTTGCACTCAGAATTCAATTACTAATGAATGAGTTTTGGATTCACTCTATAATTAATATTATAAATTGCATTTAATATAAATTATTATTAATATCATTATATTTTTGGTGATTGAGTAATTTAGTGTTGGGTTTGCCTTGGTCTATCGCCAACGTAAGCCTCGAGGCGAAACCACGCGAGGCAGACCCACCCGCCAGTCGCGTCGCTCGAGTCAACTTGCTCAGCTCTGACACGCTCCTATCCTCTTTCTCACAAAAACGAATAAGTCTATTTAGGATATATAAAAGAATTATGTAAATTACTGTGAGAACGATTTTGAACCTATTGTCATAAAATCAGGTTATCCTGGAAAATTTCAATATCTACAATTTGTGATAAAAATTATCAATAATGGAATAAACCGCAGGGGAATCCAATAATTATAACCAGATCATTAAAAAATATTATTTCAAAATAAGAGAAATTATGACGTCAGGCTTGAAGCCGTCTTCAAAGTATCATCTTTACTTTGGGTTAATTGAATATCTGTTTAACCATACCAAGTCGATAATTATCTTGGCGAACAGTTGTTTTTTTTATGTTTGCGTCATAAATAAAATTCTCTTATTTGGAAGAAGTCCCAGTATTTTCAATTGTTAAGTAGACAATTCTGATGCTTTTACTCATTTGAAATCAGATTTATTGTTTTGTTATATTTAACTCGGGTACGACCGCGGTTAAAGATAGCCCAGCCGCCCGTTAAATGTCAATCATCTTAAGTTTTTCATTTAACCTTTGGAGGCTCCTGCACCACTAAAGGGGATTGTGGGTGCTTCCAGCAATTTGCTGGGGAAAAGAAGCTCTTTTTAAAACTCAAATATATTTTGTGAAAATTGAGTGAACGTTTATTTTTTCAATTGTATATGATATATACAATTTGTAGTCCGTAACCTTGAAAAGTCAAAAATTAATTCATTTTTTAAAATATTATCACATCAACCTTTAAATGCATAAAACCTAATTGCTGGTAATTCTTTCCATTGAAGTATACCGTCATATCCACGTATCCAAAAATCACATAATGCCGATATTATTGGTCAGAAAAAATCCTCTACAATTGCAACCAAGAATATTTTATAAATTAATCTTAATTCGCAGAAAATTATTTTTGAAAATTCCTTGCTATAGTTAAATAAAGGCAAAATGTAGATTATTTTACAAAAAAAAGGATACCGCACGAACGGTACATGCGACTTCTTTTCTCTTTTTCATAAATCCTTCTCCATTATCTTATTTAACTTTCAAACCAAGGAAATTTTAATAATTTATATTATATTTCTCGCAATCACTATTTCATGCTGTTTTATGCGCGCCATTATTACATCGATCAGGCTAAAAATTGAAATATTGAAAAGGCGCAAAAATCTGAACAACTATCATATTAATTGAAATAATTTCATTTAGAGTTACTTTTTCTTGCGAGTTGATATTCATGTATTCTGAAATGATACCATATCTAGAATTGTTTTTCAGTTTTATGCAAGTCCAAAATGATATTTTTGAAAATTTTCTAGAATATAGGTCAAAAGTTTCCAATTTTGTTTTGGTCTGAATCTTCGTAAAAATTGATCACTAATGGGTTATTTTGGTTTTAATCATCTGTCATTATTCGAGCATTTCAGTTAGCAAGCGATTTCAATGTTCTAGAAAAAAATATCCAGAAATAATTTGGTGTTTTTTTTAATTGTAAACGATTCCTGAGGTGCTGGATAGTCAGGTGCAATCGTAAAAATATCAAATTTGCGACCGTGGTCCAAAATAACCACTGCACCCACAATCCCCTTAAGTGGTGCGACCTAGTCCTCGAGATTAAGGATATACTTAAGGGGGTTCTATAGGCAGCCAATATCTTTTGT
>SCLH01001354.1:0-11857 GCA_004367855.1 Oikopleura vanhoeffeni
ATTGTAACGCTAGCTTAGCGTAAAACTGATGAAATTTGTTTGCATGCAACACTCCCAGACAAAGCGAGACAGGGACTAGCAAACGGAATCGAATCTTCTCCAGCTTATTGAAATAACCTATTTTATATAACGTCTTATAGTAGAAATTTGAGGCGCTTGTCGATTAGTATTTTTTCTTAAATCCGATAACCAACACTTTCGACTTTGTTCATCGAAATCTATCTCCTCTAGTAATTGCCAAATTCCACCTCAATTTTGCAACGTAGCCGAAACAAAAGAACTTCTAGGACCGATTTTTCACTTTCTGACACAAACTCAAATTGAATTTTCAAGCACGTGAAAAAATTACGAAAAAGTGTCTCGATTTGGAAAGTAGGCTCAAAGAGAAGTGGAAACATGAAGAGAAAGTTGCCTTAGTCAAGCGAAATTGAGTTAGGGCAATATTGAAACATACGTTTTGTATTAATTGACAAAACTTAGAAAAAATCGAAAAAAACTCAAAAATTCGAATTTTTTCTATTGTTTTTATTCTCGGCGATTGTTTGTGTTTTAACATATTTGCTGCAGTTTATACTGAATATAACTGCAGAAATGTAGGAACCACCAACCTTAAGGCTAAGTTGGGCTGGTTATGCTAGGGTTAGGTAAGGCTAGGGTTAGGCTAGGGTAAGTCGTTAAGGGTTAGACTGTTATGCGTTAGGTTAGGCTTGCTTTAATTGGGCGGATATACGATTCATGTGGTTATTATATACTACTAAGCTGGTGCAACATACAAAATGTAAATTGACAAAAAAATGTGCTACAAATATAGTTAGTAAGGAAACAAAGAGTGCTTCGAATGATGTGGTGGTTCTCAGAATCGTCTTTTAGACTTTCCGGATTCCGTTAAACCGGACATCCAGTAAAAATCAAATAATTTGTGCTTGAGTTTTTATTAGCGCTGGATGCCAGAAGTCCTTTTCGTCAAATATTGGTATCTCAAATGAGATGACCAACGTTGGGTTGCTAAAAACGTTCCTGATTGGATTTTAGCGATCTTTGGATCAGAGCGCGAGTGTAGGCATGAAGACTGTGAAAATCTATACACTTCGTAGCAGCCGTACTTGTGACCGGTATCTCATTTGACAACAGGTTGAATTCTGAATGGCTACACAATTTTTAACTCAAATTAAATGAGAACATATAGGATACCAAAGCGTGAATTTCGACTTTGTCTCGTCCGTAACTGGAAAATCGTTTAACGGTCTTTTTCGCACAAGGCCTTTTGACAACGGCCTTCTGTCCACGGCCTTTATCTACAACGGCCATATACACGGCTCATTAACAACGGCCAGTCGACACGCAATATGACAAACGCGTCTACGTTACAAGAATATGTACAACGCCTACTATCGACAGGCCATCGCTCACAGCCTCATCGTAACGCCATTACGTACGCGCCTCTCGTTAACGGCCATATCGTGTACAACGGCTCTATCGTACATAGGCCATTACGTACAACGGCCATTGTGACAACGGCATTACGTACAACTGGACCCTAAATCAAGAAACCGGCCATGGTGCCTAACATTCGGCCCGTAGTTACCACGCCTCTGTGTTACACCGGTTGCCTCGTGGTTCACCCCGTACGCCCCTGTAGTAACACGCCCTCAAATGGAAAACTGTTACCTTAGACTCGGGCCCTAATAGAAACCTGCCAAACACAACGGCTTATAACAGTATTCGTCCTTATGTACAACGGCCCAAAAAATGATATTGATTTTGATGACTTTTAGGACAGACTCGTAGGACAACTTTCGATATAAATGCTCATTTTTTACACTGCGACAATTTCATTGACTGTTTTAATTTCAAAATTTTAGACCGAAATGATTATTTGACACATTCGACAAATAAGTTTTGTATATTGAAAATCTGCTATCGTAAAAATTATCACTAAAAGACAATGGAACCTGATTTCGAAGTATCAATAATTACCAGATTTCTCTATGACGTAGTGATAATTTACAAACGGAATTCGAAATCTACCACAGCCAATGTTATTTGCATTACTCAGTATCAGCCAATAAACATTTTTTGATATTTTTTGTGTGTTGTCACGTGACGTGTCGTGTCCTTAATAAAATTTTCCAAAAATGTCTAAATAACGAAAAAGCTTAGACTAAGACATGGCATATAGCCTCACGCAACTTCTAACCAATTATTGGGAAGTAAATTCACCTGTTAAAAAAAATTTTAAAGAATGAATTGCAAGAAAAAGTTGGTAATTTTTTCATTTTTTTGAAATTATTTTCGCTACATATCACGAGTATTATTTTAAATCGTATCTACATACATTATTGCGTGATCCACCATCGCACATTTCAAATGAAAAATGTTCGAAATACTTGATTGTGGATTCATTTATAACTAGTTGAACAAACTTATTCAAAGCATTTTTAAATGAATTAAAACGTTTCTAGTTTTCTTTAATATGATTTAAATAGTAACTACACTTTGAACAAGCTTCCATCTTATCAATTCTTCAGGTCTGTTAAAAGTAAAACTCTTTCACTTTCAATTATTTAATTGTCCGAAACTTCTTAATTTTCTCGAAAAAAGGGTTTGCGAGCCAAAAATCCTAATTTGAAATTATTTTTTGACAAAAGTATGTTAATTTCATCTAAATGCGTTACCCAAACCTTCGAGCGCATTGTTTTAAATACATAAATTCGAATCGTAAGTATTCTACGACTGCACAATTATTTCGTATTTTTATCATTTTCGATATTATAACCAAATTTCAAAGAGACACCACCTTATCTATATTCGAATTAATGTGGACAATGCAATTTTAAACCCAGTTCTTGACCACTCACATTTGATAAAAATCGAAACGAAATCAAATTTCGCTACATAATAGGTATGATTTTTTTCCTCTCAAATTTGTTTTTCTTACACATTTACGCCCGTTTGTTCTTCTTGCTTTCTCGCCATGTCGAGTGAGACTCTAGTAGTTTTTTCTGAAGTCGCATATTTTATAATTCGTATTGTACTGTCTCTGAGAAAGCCTAATCTAGTACTCGCATGATGCATTCTCTGATTGAAAAATGTCTTTAGAAATATTTATAGTAAACAGGTGCGAAAGAAAGAAGAAGTGAAACGAATAACAAGACACATGCTCTATGACTTGCTAGGCGTTCAAAATTATTATTTAAATAATTTTTTTAAACTCCCATTAGAGCACTGCTGGCTTGACACGTCTCTTAGTGAACACCGTGAAGAAATCGAACCAACAAAACTTATCCATTAAACTACAAGTTGTCTGTCTTTAAAGTCAAACAACTTAACTTTTTGGCTTACAGTACAGCCGTGGTTAGACCGTTTTCTATTTGAGGGCCGGTGTCTACGGCTTGTCCTACACGAGGCCGGTTTCTATTTAGAGCCGTTGCCTACACGGACCGTTTTCTTTTCCGGGCCATTGTACGAAAGCGGTGTCCTACAACGGCCGTTTGCATTCATGCAGTTCGCTAACGCCTGTCGACGGGCCTTGGAAGCAGCGGTCGACGGGGCGGTACGACAAGCCGTTGTCACAAAAAGCCGTTGTCCGAAAAAGCGTTCTAGATACCCCGTCTCACGCCTGTGACACAATTCGAAATAAAACGAATAAAGAATTGCTTCTAGTTTTTTTTGAATTTCAGCCAAAATCTTGGAATTTTCTCTTGTTACGTCTTGCTATTTCATGCATTGAAAATTTCAGATCTTGAAAATCTTCTTTTTGAAAATTTCGAAATTATTTTTTCGAATTCTCGGAAAAATAAAGGGAATGACTAAGACATTATGACTTCCTCAGATTTTCAGATACCCTTTAGTCTCTATTTTAGGCTCGACCTGTGACGCCCTTATATTACCAAATTAAGTTTAATGGACCTTGACCAGTCTTTGAGTTAAATCGCCCTATTGAAGACTTTATCATCTGCTTACATTTAACTTCAACGATATTTAAACATCTGCTCTTTAGCGCCCTCGAGATTTCAAGTGAAAATGTGCTAAAATATGTCATTAAATTTTGTGGACACGGGAGATATAAACAATCAGTTCAGAATCTTCTAAAAAGTTAGGAAACTTTTTCTTTGTCAAAATCGTTTTTTCGTTCTTTTCGTTCAAAGGAATCCACCCATTTCCATTTTTTTGCTCAACACGTAAATTGGTATTTCTCGTCTGATTCAAAAACAGCGCGCGAAAAAGACACAAGAGTTTTTAAAACTGAATTTTTAGAGACAGGATCGAAGTCCTAATTTTTCTGGAAGTCAGGGGTGGTTATATTTTCAATAATTTCGCCTTTGTTCTCTACAAATAAATCATCCAATAACATTTGGACATTTTTGTGTCGAACAGCAGACAGCCTTGCTCAAAATTTCGAAAATTCGAATTTCAAGATGAAACTTTTAAATTTTAGATATTTACTTTTCAACAGTGTGGCTAGGCACCGGCGACGCTTGCATGACAGAAAGTTAAAAATAAAAATCACAGAATTAAGTTACGTTACGTCTTCAAAATACTATAATATAAAATGACCGAGCTGTTTTTTGTCGTGGTCTTTTCCTGCATGAAAGTGTTTCGGCAATTCTGAAGCAGTTTAATAGAAAGACTACTTTTGGAAGACAGTATTCACGTGGGTTAGAGTAGGAATTTCTAAAATTTAAGTCAGCTGTCAGTCGAAATACGTACCAGCTTACCTGTGTTATTTTACGAATTTTATATCAATTTCCTAAACTTTTTTGCTTTAATTTTCTAATTGCCACTTCTAATCACTCGCCTTTGCACCGTCAAAATTATTTTACTATTCTTGCCTATATATCTCGAAATTGTATTTTGTATACGAGTATGTGCAAATTTAAATTCTTTTTGTCTTCTGAAATATCTTCAAGTGAGGTCAAAAAAAAATTGTGCTACTGCACAAAATCTGAAACTTATATATTTTCAATTTGAGGTCGAAAACCAAAATATCAATAACTGGTGAAAATTAATCTTCTAGATCATAATCGAATTTCGATATTATTTTCAATTAGCATCCACAGGCATTGTATGTAAAATATTCTGAACTCTTTTGGTAACCGAAGCTTCTAAAAAGCATAAAAATGCCCGGGAAAAAAACACGAGACCTTTTGGAAATTTCGGTTTTAGTTGAATAGTTTAGCGTTTCAGATCTAGCAATATATTCCTTTGACACTTTTGTTAGAAGCCGTAGCCACATCTTCCTTAACGTGGATTTTAACGTGTGGCTCAGATTTACCAAAAGTTACATGGTTCACGGATTTTGGCATTAGCCTCTCAGAGTATGCGATAACTAGATATGAAACAAAAATTTAGCTGTTGATTTGTAAGATGACCCCTATCACACTTTTGTTAATAATCCCGCCCGATTAGCAACTTATGTGTTTTAAGTAGTAGGGGCCGGGATATACAAAAGGTAAATGAGGATAAATCAATACCTTTGCCGCTCCGCCTTTTTGGTCCTCAAAACACGGGGGGGTTGAGAAAACCAGCTCATTTAAAAACCGTTATTCGATTAGGTCTTAGAATAGTCAGATCGATGTGGCACAATATCTATTGCTGAAGGGAGACAAGTGACTTAAACAAGAATAGAAATTGTCGTGCAATCAGACTAATTATGAGTTTGTCCTTTATTTTTTTTTCTTCTCAGACCTTTTCTATTTTTAACAAAAACAATAATAACAATTAGTAAATCTCAAAAAAATAATAAAATAGGGATATGAAAAACATTTAATGTCAAATTAATAGATAATGTGTTCATTTGAGCGTATCCGTGAAGAGAACAAACTTTGGCTTACACTAAGTCATCTCGTTTAATCGATTACTCTTTTGAAATTAACGTCGTCCACCCCCCCCCCGTGTTTTTGAGGGACCAAAAAAGGAAAGGAGAGCAATAAAAAGATATCCTTTTCGGAACGGAACTCCATTTCAAAAACGCTTACTATCTCTATAGCGCGTGTTCGAGTCCCACTAATGTTGTCTTAGTGATTATATTGAATATGATTATAGGCAAGGGTCTTGATAATGGACCCGCTAAATTTTATTAGTGTGTAATCACTCAAGCAATCACTAAGACAACATCAGTGGGATTCGAACACGCGCTGTAGAGATAGTAAGCGTTTTTGAGATGGAGTTCCGTTCCGAAACGGATATGGTGTCCAAACCATTTACATTTCAGTTTGGGATTCTTAAATAACTAAAATTGACTACAAAGACATATTAAGGGGATTCGATAGGCAAAATGGACTTTTTGAATAGCTGATAACTCTCGGCATAGACATAATGTCAATTTGGAAGTAACTTAAAAATTCTAATAGGTTAGTTTGTGATCTCTGGAAACTTTTTCAACTAAAATTTTAATGATAGCACCCGGTAAATGAGGTTAACCAGGCAAATAAATTTATTTTAAATCCGTATTTTTTTTCGTCCTATTTTTGTCTGGTCAAAAAAAATTTCGGGTTTTTACAATTTTTCCAACTATTTTTTCAAAATGAAGTTCAAAAATAGCCAGCGACCAGTACCTCCTCGAGATAATTACCTCTGTAACATGTTATAACATTCTTCCCAACAATTTAACGCCTAAAAACTGTTTAATGATTTATTTGTCGTACAGAAATAAAATATACAAAGACAATCATACAGGGTTTTTTCTTTCTTATTTCGAGATTGACCAATTTCTGGGCTTTGTTTCTATTAACATTATAATGGATTTTGATCTGAATTAAATGCTCTCCACTCGGGAACTTTGAGTCATTTCTCCATCGGAGTAAACGGAATTTTGACGAGAATTCAAAAAGATTAATCGAGAACTTGGAGGACAACAACCATTATGTCCAGCAGGGTCCTTAATAAAATCAGTTCGAGTTTGGTAGTTTTTTTAATTCAACGGCGTCAGGGACTTTTTCATCAGGTCGAAAAATTTGTTTCTAAGATCTTATTGCTGCAATAATGATGTTTTGTGACATTGATTTGCTAAATTGTGTGAGAATTAAAACCTAAATCGTATTTTCATCAAATTAAAAAAATCAAGATGGTTAGCCTTCGAGTCAAAGATTGAAAAATTTTGAATAATTAAAGTTTTCCAAATTTTCCTCAAATTTGAATTAAGTAATATACCAATAATATATCTTCTTCTTCGATTAAATCCAGTTGCTAAAAAGAAATAAAAATAACAAAAATGCTACGTTCAACACCTGATAAGAGGTTTTTTTTCTAATATAACTGGTTTTATGTCTCACTGTATAACTTACTGTATAACTTGAATTATTACTGCCACCACGTGCTGATCCATTCACTCTGATAAGTGTTGCTGAAGTACCCGAAGTGATTTGGGCTGATGGTTGACTACTAAAAGCAATTTAAGAAATAGATTTGAAAAAATGAATTTTATAAAAAAAATGTAATATTTTTTGCAATATTAAGAAAATCTTTCATTTTTTTAAGTTTTTTTACAAAATTATAAAGGTAATAAATATAATTATTCTTAGATTTTTGAAAATTCTCATATTTTGTACAAAATTTTACATTTTTACAAAAATTCATGAATTTGATTTGAGAAAACTTTGAACTTTTTTCCTAATTTCGAAATTTTTTCAAAATCATAAAATTTTTTCGAAATTATACATTCTCAAAAATTTGAAAGATTTCAAGTTTGCTAAAGATTTCAAACATTTTATTATTTTCAAAAATAATTGAAATTATAAGAAACAAAAAAAAAACAGGGTTTTAAATTAGGAAAAAACTTTCGAAAATTTGCAATCTTTATAATTCTCTTTATTATTTTTTTAAAATTTTCCGTTCAAAAATACTGTGAAAAAGTTTTGTTATCATTATTTGAGAAAAAATTGGGAAATCAGTGAAAACAACAAATTAAAAACCTGGGTCTCCGCGATAATCTACATCCTTGTCGTTGATTTTTGCTCAATTCGTTATTTATACATCTTCTACGATACCACCTCGTCAGCTCTTGCCTCACTTCGGAATTACTATGTTAAAGATTGTATAACGATATTTCCATATTTTATTTTTTCGAAAAAAAAATCATTTTTCAAATTATTTTCAAATTCTTTTTTTTTCAAAATTTTACCTGAAACAATAAACGGAAGCAATGAAAAAGCCTCTCATGGAATCAATGAGGATATCGACCAACATAACTATCCACCAAACTACAGTTTCTGGCGAATACTCATCTTGGTGAAGAAATAATTCTTTCAGATCCCAAATACCGTAAACAATAACCAATATAATACTAGCACGAACAATTTGAGTAAATTTTGGCAAGTTACGTGATACTGATAAGGATAACAATTTTCAATTATTTATAAAATGTTTTTTGAATATTTAAAAAAAAATATTTAAAATTTTTTGACGATATTCAATATTTATCACTTTGATAATGTTTTTTAGAACACTTCAATAAGAAGTAGCCATTTTCGTCTCTCAAATTTTTGGTTCACTTTTTTGATGTACAGGATGTCCCTGTTTTCGGGGATCATTCGCTGACGACGTTATGGATACTCCAGCCAATGAAAATGCATTTTTTGAACTATGGTTTATTTTTAAAAACAAGCCATTGTTTGTGCCTCGTCACTGGCCAATCATAACGATCGCTTGATGAAAGTATCCATAGCGTCGTGAGGGAACGATCACCGAAAAAGAGACATATTGTAAAATTCTATAAAAAATGCTTAGGCAGTAGAAGCATATAAAGTTGAAGAAAACATGATTGCCATTAAAAATCTTATGAATCATAAAATCAAATGCAAACAAAAAAATTGGTTGTTATCGAAAGTATTAACCAACCGGTTAAAATTCATAAAAAATTCTGGTATAATTTATAATCCTAATTCCTTCATTTCTTTCCTGAGCGTTCGTGGTTAGAGTCGTTAGTTTTTGAGAAGTTGACAATTTTGACCAAAGTATTCTTAACACTGATAAGAAAAGTACAGTTGCTGATAAGAGTAGAATTTTTTTCGGAACGTCATATATCCAACCGATCCATCGGTCTTCGTGCTCAACTGAAAATTAAAATGTGAAAAACGATGAATGGCGCCAAATTGGTATTGCTGTTTTTCTGTCACCAAAAGTGAGGACCGCAAGCACGATAACGGGGCCTCCTGGGCATTTTTTAGCCTAAATTTTAATAGAATTCGGCTTTTGACAACGACTTATCTGATTAGGTTCTTAGATAGCTCAAACTGAGCACGAATATCTAGTGAATAATTAAATACAAAAAAATTGGTGAGATTACTGAAATTGTTTAATTATCAGTTTTTGTTTTAAGAAATCGGAAACACTGGTCTTATTCGGATCTTTTTTTAAATTTCTATCTAAGAACTAAATCGGATGAGTTGTTTTCTAAAACTGAATTATATAAAAATGTTGGCTAAAAAAGTGGCAAAAATGCCTCGGAATCCATACATAAAAAAATGGTAAATTTATTGCTTGTCAGTGAAATCTACATAAATAAATACAAAAAGTAAATTAACATACCCATATTTGAGTCCCAGCAAATAGCTTCTGGATGTCTATATTTCACATTTACAATAATCCAGACTATAGTTATCAGCAAGGGAAAAAGCCATCCAAATGGCGCAAAATATTTCATTTTTGTAACTCCGCCACCGTTGTGAAACGCAGTCAGGACAAGAGAGTGAAGATATGCGCCTTCTATAAGGACCCATGTATAAATTGCTAATAAACTGTAGATTGTCATTGTGTCCTTACCACGACATAATACCTTATGCAGATAACTAGACACATTTGCGGCGTTATCAGCTGTTTTCACTGAAATTTAGTGTTATTTTTGTGTGGAAATTGTGCTTTTATTCAGTTTGGTGAAATAATGCTCAGTTAAGAAGTTACTGGTCGGCGATTTAAAGTGGCTTGTATGTTGGTTATATTGGATGCTCAGTGTGAAACCCTTTTAAATTAACATACAGCAGCTGTATTACAGCTTGATGCTTTTTTAAAAGTAAGTTGCGAAATTTTATGTAGGATTTTTGTTTTTACTTTGTTTTGGTTCGCGAGTGGTTCGAGTTTCGCTCCCCACCTCCTTACACAACTGTATTTAAATTTCAATCTTTGATTTTTTTAAACAAATAAACGATCGCACTGTAAATTGTATGAAGTTTTGTGAAAGATTTTGAGCATATCGTGAGATTTTGTTTTGAATTACGATCTATTTTTTCGAAATGAGAACAAACCGTCGATTTCAAACGTTTTCTTATTTGATTTTTTATCTTTTTTTACGTAAATTGTTTTTTTTTCGTTATTTAGTCTTATAATCATAATATTATTATATTTGCAGTACCGCCAAAAAAAAAGCTGACGATTCGCTGATGAAAACATGTTCGTATTTTCTCAACATTTACGTCAAAAAAGTAATTAGGTTTCAAACTACTGAAATACGAAGCAACAACATAAAAAAATTCTCAAATCAACTCATTTTCAGTTTTTATAACATTCAGAATGTTACATTCTTAAATAAGTATAAGGGCCATAATTCCTAATTAATCGGCGACCGGTTCCTCCTTGATAGATGAATAATCGAAATTTTGATAATAAATGAGCAAAACCCAAATTTTTTAGCGGTTAGAACAATGAAAGTTGTAGAAAGGATATTAGTGGTTTTGTCAAACTTGCATATTATTTGCTGCAACCAAAATTTTATGAAAACGTAAACAGTATGTCACATTTTTCTTCCCGATCGAGGTTTTCTCTGGAAGCTAGTTGACATAGATGATTAGTCTATGAAATTTTAAATTTGTTTAACACTTACGTCTTTTTGAATTCAGAAATCGGGACCAAAAATGTGACATGTTGTACGATAAAGTACAATGATAGTTTTATTAGTTGCTGCGAAATCAGTTATAGTCTTACCAATCTTTGAAAAATCCTCTAAATAATAACGATTGCTAAATCAGGTAGAATAAATTCAAATCAACTCTGAAGTGGGTCAGTTTTTTTCGAACAAGCGCATTAACTCTAAAAACGGCTGAGAGTTCATAACTTGGAAAATGCAAAATATTCTTGATACTAAAAATGCAACTTGTTTTCTTGAAATTATTGGAACTTAGGAGGCGCTCGGGAGCAGTATATTAAAAAACGCGCGCAACTGAGAATAGTAATTTTAGCTAGAATTGTCCATTATGCCATGAAAAATGCGTTGGCAGGAATCAGCACTACGATTAAAATATAAACTTGCGATATATCATATTTTTACTATGTCGACATTGAAACTGGTCAGTTAAGGAAGTGGGTGTTGATCATCAGGCTGTATTTTGAATTTCCGACGTGGTTTCTCGGGAAACTGGTTGAGGTGATATTTCAAAAACTTGCTCAACTTGAAGAACAAGTCATTTAAGAACAAGGTATTTCCTCCTACAATGTTTATCAATTTATTTATTTATTTGTTATTTCAGGCTCCGGAGCAGCAGTAAAAACAATCCATCAGAGCCCTTTTTCAAAATTATGCTTGTAACACAAAAATCATAATAAAAAAAACATTTTAACAAAAATTTAATGCAAGAAAATAAGTCGGTCGAAAATAAAATTTCGAAAATCTGGCTCGATTGCATTGTTTGTACTGCTGCTACGGAGCATGACACATACTAATTAAAAATAATTGATGAACATCCTAGGAGGAGATACATTTTCAGAGCTTTTTGGCGAGATTATTTAAGTTTTCTTTGTGAGCGTAGGATTGATTTTATCAGATTATAATTAGCGCTAAAATGGTCTTTAAGGGAGTGGGTGTCGCAAATTTGAGTCTCTTCCGAGGCCATTTCCCGCCAAACTAGCAAAGGTGATATTCCAAAAA